>JAPYYJ010004270.1:0-10619 GCA_028533885.1 Nasua narica
TGTAGGTGTTCAGAATGGCCTGATAACTATCTAGCTGAATTCCTGGGACCCCATGATATTTAAGTCTCCTACTGCTCTGCCATCTTGCCTCACTTAGTGTTATATTCTTTTGCTCCATTCATGTCATTGCAAATAGCAAGATTTCATTCTTTATTATGGCTAGAAATTATTCCAGTGTGAGTGTGTGTGTGTGTGTGTGTGTGTATGTACATATAGCATCTTCTCTATCCATTCATCAATCGATGGATATTTGGGCTGCTTTCATGCTTTCATATCTTGGCTAATGCAGATAATGCTGCTCTAAACATCAGGGTGCATATATCCCTTTGAATTAGTGTTTTTGTATTGCTTGGGTGAATACGTAGTAGTACAATTGCTGGATTGTGGGGTAGTTCTATTTTAACAGGAACCTCCATACTGTTTCCCAGGGAGGCTGCACCAGTTTACATTCCTACCAACAGTGAACGAGGGTTTCTCTTTCTCCATATACTTGCCAATACCTGTTGTTTCTTGTGTTTTTGATTTTAGCCATTCTGACAGGTGTCAGGTGATATCTCATTGCAGTTTTGATTTACATTTCCCTGATGATCATTGATATTGAGCATCTTTTCATGTGTCTGTTGGCCATCTGGATGTTTTTGGAGAAATGTCTTATGTTCATTTTTAATTGGATTATTTGTTTTTTGAATGTTGAGTTTTATAAGTCTTTTATATATATTGGATACTAACCCTTTGTCAGATATGTTATTTGCAAGTATTTTCTCTGAGCATATATATATATATATAGATATAGATATAGATATAGATATAGATATAGATATAGATATAGATATAGATATACACATATATATATATACAATTTGAAAAATAATTCTTACTTTTTAGCATTCTAAGAATCAGAAAAAAAACATACAAAATGCCTGTCTTATAGTAACTTATACTTGCCTGACTGCTTTTACTTTATTAATTTAAATGGTACCATACATACAATTCTGATGCTTTATAATTACTTACCTTATTACTAGATGAGACTGGTTGGTTAGTCAATCCTTATTGGGTGTGTTGATATTTGCTTCGCTTGGTGGCTTCATGGAACTTGTGATGAAGACTGTGTTGGATATTTGAGAGAAGGAAAGAGAATTACATTTGTAAACATATTCAGCCCAGTGTAATCAAGGCGAAGCAAATGTGTATTCAAAAGACTTTCTCTACAAACCTTTCACCAATATCCAGACAGTAATTTTGTCTCTGCTCAAAAGGATAATAACAAGTTGTGCCCATTAGAGCAATATGACTTGACTTTGTCAGTTTCATCTGTCCTAACCACTGCCTCTCCCTAAAATAGAGGAATCAGTCTCTATTTCCCAAAGCAGTACTTATTCCTTCATTTGCATTACAATACTTTTTTCTTTTACCATCTTTAATGTTCTAATTTTATTATTTATAATTTGCCAACATAATCATTTCCCTGAGAAATTGCGATCCCAGGAAACAATGTGTTTAGTCAAAATGATATTGCCCACTTGTTTTACCCTTTATAATAATTTAAACATCTTCATGATTTTACAGCAAAAAAACACTCCCTCCAACCCTGCTCAAATTACAAGTTTCTTTACCCTTATTATCAAGATTACAATTCACAATCTAGGTTATCTAGGGTGATTCTATGCTTTCAACAGGTAGTAGCATGTATTTACTAAAATATGCTAGTTGGGGGAGGGGGACTTTTGCAAGTCTATTAGAAAAGCATGTAAATATTTTACTAAAATACGCTTAACAATTAACAGACTGATGGGGTAATAAGAAAAATGAATACAATCAACTTATGTCCAGTTGGTAGAAAGGGCACATCCCAGATAGTTCAGAGAACATCATCAATTGTTACTATAGCAGCTTCAGCCCTGGTCTTGAATTACCAAGGTATACTAACATCTCCATACATAAAATCTACATTGGAGATATATAAGCAGAATTTGAAAAATTATCGATGAGGGAAATATTCACCATAGTTATTTCAAGGTACTTTATAGCACTTGAGAATATAGAATGCTCCATTTCATTATGAAAAAAATTCAATCCGATCAATAATATATACAGATTTCTGATTTGCTGGTAAAACTTTAAGCATAATGAGAAAACTTAAAACTGGAGCTGGAAGAGGCATTTAAATGTCATATTGGTTATTCCCCTGCTACAGAATTGACTTAATTCAATTTACATAGATCACTATTGATTCTGGTTCTATAAAATGGGCATGAAAAAATCCTATTTGGCATAAAGTCTACAATGCCAATATTTTTTTTCTCCCTTATATAACCTGAAAGTTCAGCAGGTTTGTTGAAATGCAGGAAAGTCATATTAAGTTCAGTCAATATGAGTAAATAAAGTTCCAGTGTAAAAATATATTTTCCAAATATCAACTTAGGACTGGCTAATAATAAACAATATGGATTATATTAATATTGTATCCAAGCAAAGCATGGATTATTTCTTGGAGTTCTTTGGGAATTCCCCAAAGTACTGTCTGGAGAAAGTCATTATTTATGGTTTTATTTTTTCAGAGGTGTTGCTATTCTGTGTTTGTTTTGTTGTTGCTGTTTACATTTTATAGATCATATATTGCTATATTTATTACTTACGTTGGTATATGACAGTGGTTCTAAAATTCAGTACATATGCACCAGAATCAGACAAGAAGCTGTTAAAAGAACATAGCTTTCTTAGCCTCATATAAGCCCACCTATTCAGTCTTGCTCGTCTCAAAGATTCTATTTGGCAGAGGTGAGTAAAGTTCTAGGAAAATGATTTCAAAAACAAACCTTCTGGGGCGCACGAGTGGCTTAGTTGGTTAAGCATCTGTCTTTGGCTCAGGTCATGATCCAAAGGTCCCGGGATTGTCCTTTTTCCCTCTGCTTCTCCCAGGGCTTATGCTCACTTCCTTTCCCTCTCTCCTTCTCTGTCTCTCTCTCTGTGTGTCCCAAATAAATAAAAACTTTAAGTAAGTAAATAAATAAATAAATAAAACTTCCAGTGGTTCTGATTGAGTAGATTGCACAACTGGAAAACACAGTCCTACAATTTTCTTCTTTGTGCTCTCCTTGTGAGCATTGTGCATCAAGATTACCCTAACCTTGTGCTAATTTTTTAATTGGTTCATCTTTTTAAGGATTCAAAAGAATTTTGATGACAGACATTACCTATTTGCCTATTTGATGTTGAAATCGTATTTATTTGGTGACTTTTGAAGGAATGAGTCATGTACCGTATTTTCAAGGTTTTCTATAGTTACATTTGTATCTTTTATGTCTCCTTTAGTCAATTTTTATAAATAATGTTCTCCTAGAAAGCTGACCATTATACTGTAAAATTTATTTGTGTTTCTGAGGTGGAGGGAGTTTTATCCTACTGGAATAATTTCACCTTTTATATTTATAAGCCCCTTCTTTGCCTTTCTTTTTGTGTATTTCTTCCTATGTCTAGTTTCTTTAGTTTAATGCTTAATTTTTTTGGTACCTCTTTTATAGTATGATAGCTCCTAACCATGGACATAATATAGCTCTGTTTTGATTTAGGTCTACTTTGATGTCTGTCGATTTTTTTAGAACTCCTTAGATATAATTTTGTTAAATTTACTTCTACATTTCTTATAGATTTTACTGTTGATGTAAATAGGATACTTGTAATTTTATTTTCTAAATGTTTATTTTTAGTGTATTGTAAGAATTTTGATTTTGATGCACCTATGTTTATATAAGGATTTTTGTTTTATACCTAGACACTTTGCTGAACTCCTGTTATTTCTGATGAGCTGATGTTGTTGTTCTTGAATTTTCTATTTTCATCATACCTTGTTTTAGAAAACTAAAACAATTTTTAGTTTTCTCATTTCACATTTTCTTTTCTCTTTAAAAAACTTTTTTTCCTCCTTTTAACCTTAGCTACTAGATCCTCTAGTACTATGCTAAACAGCAGTGATGAAAAATAGCACCCTTGTCACGTAGCGACCTTAAGACCAACCTCAAAGTCTCACCATTAATATATTTGTTGTAGCATTTTTTTATAAGAAATAACTTGGGCTATTTCTCTGAAATACTTTTATAAATACGGATGGTCTGTACTGTGATGTTTGACTACATTTGATTTAAACTGCTGCTAAATCAGCTGGACCTGTGATCACTCAGGCCGGGAAACTTGATTAGCAATGCAGCATATTCCATCTCTTCATTTCCTTCTTTTCCGAGGAATTTTGCTTTAAATATACTTCTTTAAAAGATCACATATCTGGGGCGCCTGGGTGGCTCAGTGGGTTAAAGCCTCTGCCTTCAGCTCAGGTCATGATCTCAGGATCCTGGAATTGAGTCCCGCATCGGGCTCTCTGCTCAGTGGGGAGCCTGCGTCCCCTCTCCCTCTGCCTGCCTCTCTGCCCACTTGTGATCTCTCTCTGTCAAATAAATGAATAAAATCTTTAAAAAAAAAAAAAAAAGAAAAAGATCACATATATAGACTTCTATTTTGCTCTGGTAGAATAGGTACTTAACAAGTACACACATATGTTTGCTGGCTCTTAGTCTTCTCTGTTGAATTGATACAATTTTTAAAAAATTCTTTCTCTTTTAGACAAATTAGAAGCAATATATTCAGATCCTCTTTTAGAAGCTTATCATTTATACTTATCATTTTTTCCTAGAAATGTTTAAAAGTTTCAGCATTTCTATCTCCCATTCAACCACATGAAGGATGTTAACAAATTTTGACAATCATTATTTTCCAAACAAGTTATATTTTTAAAGATTTTTTTCTTTTTTTAAATATAAAAGTAAGTTAAACCTATTTTAATTTCGAATCAATTTTATTTCCTAGGGTAGTTTGCCAGTTTTTAGGGCCTTCCATTCTTCCTTGGAACCTATGACTGCCTTTAATTTATAATTTTCCTCTCTGACTATAACTTTTTACAATTCATTTTGTGAGATTTGTTGAGTGATATTTTCCTAGCGTTTGTATGAACACATGAGGAAGGCTCTGTATTACTTTATGAATTATAGTTGCCTGACAGCCAAGCAAAAAACTGTCAGCTTTGCCAAAACAACACAACCAACTTCATTCAGTTCACAACAAGGATTGATAATCTAGGCCCAAGATGATCAGATGTCTTCTCAATTTTGCATTCCATTGTGACAGGTGATCTGGAGAGTTTGACAGTAGAAAAAACAGAGAATTTGTTGCCTATGATTGGCGAATTCTGTCAAAAGCTATCGGGACTCCAGTCCAGTCTCCATGAAGCTGGGGTTCAGAGACAAGACTGGCAAATGCCAGGCAGAACTTCATTTTTCCAGAACAGCCTGAAGAACCAGGAAAACTACACCAGCAGGTCTCAGAAACAGAGATCCCCATGCCAAAGACCATTTATTGAAACAAGAGGCAGACCAGGGATGCTGTTCAACAGTGGTGTTATGCTTCTGACCTATAGCTGCAGAAGGTCTGGGACACCACAAAAGAGAATCATGTAGGGGCCCAACTATGGGGATTAAGGAATCTAGACAAACTAACAAGGGCCTGACTGAAGTTTTGGAGCTAAAGACAAAGCTTGGCTTTAGAACTTTGTCAGAGGCCATTTCTAATTTAAATGTTCATTTGTGGAACACCAAGACATCCATTTTGTGGTGCAACAACTTTGTAATTGCAGGAAAGCCTGTTAGATTAACTCTACTCTTTTCTCTTTTCTTTTCTTTTTTTCTTTCTTCATGCCCTCCTTAATATCCACCCCCAGACTGGGTGCACTTTCTAGGCTATTTATGTCCATTGAATGCACTGTACTTAAATCTGTAGCACTCTCCTAAATAGCTAAGAAAATATAAACAATTTATTTCCAAAGGAAAAGCCACGGTTTAAGGAAACTTTATTCCAAAATTTAATTTCTCTGCATCCACCAAAGAAGAGCTCTAAAAGTGCTTGAACATGCACTGTGTTAAGGTACTTTCCGCATTTGAGTTTATTTAATTTTCAAACCCTAATCTATGAGAAAGTATGCTCACTGCTTGTCTGTGCAAATGAAACCAAGACTGAAAATGATCACATAATTTTCCCAAGGCCACGCAGTTCATGTCTGATCAATTCTGAAACTCAAATTACTATATGCCATCAAGATACCCCCCGTAATCAAAACACATTGACACATCTAGGCCTTAAGAAGTGAAATCCTTCATCTGAAGAGCTTTATGTGCCTTAAACATGAAAACAATCACATATAGTTTGATTTTTGTTTTGGTAACTAACTCTATACCAATATTTTAAAACTATTCGATGGCAGAAAGCATCTGCAAAATGAAAATTATGTTTACTTACAAAGTTTTGGAAATGCTCAGGAAGCAAGATTATTTTTCCAATACTGCAAGATTTCCGAGAGTCTTTAAAATATATTATGAATTTTATAATACTATGAATATTATTATGAATCTCCAGATATCTAAAATATATTATGAATATATAACATATTTATTATGATATACTATGAATATATTCTAAATATATTATTGAATCTAAAATATATTATGAATCTCCAAATATCAGATTTTTTTCCCAAATATGTTTATTTTATTTTTTCAGTGTTACAAGATTGATTGTTCATGCACCACACCGCATGCTTCATGCAATACGTGCCTATGTGATTTAACTTTTATGTTAAATAAGTTAATATACACTGTGTGGAAAAGTTACTATCAACTATATATAAAAAATTATGTGCTATCATGCATTTTCTTAAACAGAGGGTGATGATAATAGCCTTTTACCTAAAACTGAACAAATCATCCATGTTAACATGCTTTTAATGTAAATTCAGTTTAAATCTGACATGTTGATGGTTATATGTCAAGATGCTATTATTGATTTTTATTTTTAAATCACCTTTCTAGTTAGGGCAAACTAAGTAACTCCACATATTTCTCACAGAATATTGATAAAAAATTCATTTGACTTCACAGCTGAGGATATTTATGGCTTTCCCCCCCAATTAAATAGGGAGAACATAATATATTCTAAAGTATTTGACTGCAACATTTCTTCCAGATTTTAAAGCATAGTAAAAAAAAGTGATTTATTATAAAAAGACATTACTTTGCATTAGTATTCTTTTAAACTTCAAAGACACAAGAAGTTCTATCAAAAAAAGCACAAGATTTGGGTTTTAAAAATTCTTTTTAATCTTCTCCATAGTTCTGTTAATCAATAGCTATAAACTTAGCACAGTGCAGGACAAGTCAGCAGTTAAAAAGAAACATGAGAATTAATAATATTGATGGTGTCTGGAAGGAGTTGGGTCTGTATCCCTAACAAGATACAAAATCAGTGTAATTTGTAGTCAATGGATGAATACAGTTTTGTCAGTTTACTGATATTTTTTAAAGCCATTGCTTACATAATTCTCTCCAGAAAATCATTCTATTTTGTTTTCACATTCCTTTTTTTTCTTTCCCCCCAAAATTTAGTAAGATTTTAATGGAGTTCTCTTGTTTTTTGATTATGGGAAAATGTATTTGGATACTGAAGCATTTCTTCAGTATAAAAGTATATAAAATACGCTGGACTGTTCACTCAAAAACTGTTTCAGCCATTCAACAATACTATTAACACACCGAATGCCATAAATTCAATAGCATTTATTGTGTGAGGGGAAAGGGTTACAAAGATCAGTAAGATCTGATAAATAACTTCAGTAAACAAATTCCATAATTTTCAATTCATCACAAATAAATTGCTACATTTAAATCATTCTAAGATCCCTCAACTGTGAAGTGCTATCTCTTGCAAGATGTTAAAATGTAAAAACAATATACCTTGGAATTAATAAAATACTATATAATGCAGGGTATGAAACCAAAACTCACCTATTTTTTTTGCATCCTTTCATTTAACATCAAACCATAACTTTTCTTTGGCCACTAATTTTTGAAAATATAATTTTAATGACTTCATATTAATCTATTATATGAGTGAGCCATAGCTTATTCATAAGAACTCCAGTCACCGTTTTTATTCTTTTCTACATACTGAATATTGCCTTCTTGAATATCAGGCTTACCACTGAATATTTCTTTAGGATAAGTATTTTTTTGCTTATTAATCTGAGATCAATAATTATGATGCTATCATAACACATGATACTCTGAACTAACACTCATATATTTTTATTCTGAAACATTTTTGTTTGCATAAAATATTTTTGCGATTTTTTTTCTTTAAGAAGGGTATTTAGATAAGGCATTTTCTGAGCCTGCCATTTCTGGGAAATATTTTATCTACAGTGACTGGATCACATTTATATTTCTTCTGTAAATGTTATTCAATTTTCTTCTGACATTTTAGTGTCACTGAGATTTCTGAGGCCAGCTTCATTTTTGTATCTTTGATTCACCCAATGAATATCGACTGAGCATTCACAGGTTGCTAGATGCTGGCAAACAGTAACCAAGATGGCAGGGGTATTAACCTTATGCACTTTTTTGTCACATAGAAGCTGCCTTTTCTAGGCAGCTACATCTTTCCAGCCTAAATATTGAGACAAACAGTATTTCCTTGTCTCTTAATCTTAATTAAATTTTATTTTAAATTCTGGGATGGAAAACAGAGTTCATCCAATTTACACATCTGATGGATTGTTAATAGCGACCTCTAGGGGCGTGTTGAAGAATTGTGAGATTGACTAAATTCACTGGGAAGATTTCCATAAATCGGTCATTGTCATAGGTCTCATGGCTGCTGAGTATTTATTCTGAAGTCCAAGTTAAGGAAAGATCTCCTCAGTGTTCTTCCTGAATATTGGTGATCCATTTCAATTTGCAGGATCTTTATCTTCCAGTCAGCTCTTTTATTATTTCCTTCATTATTGATTGTTTACCATCTATGTTCTTTCTTCGGGAAAATAGATTTTATACATTAGAGATACCTATGATCTGTATACATTGTAGTTCACTTTTTCTTATTTTTAGCTCCATCTCCTTCTTATACATTTTGGGAAATATTTCAAAATTATCTTCTATATTCAGTGATCTTTTTCTTCTTTCTCATTGTAGCACCCACTACGATGACTTTTGTTTTTTGTTAATGAAATGTTTGCTTTGTTTATCAGTCAGGGTTAGCAGGAAATGCATGAAATTCTCAAGTTTGAGTTTTCTCAAGTTTGGTAAGAAAAGCTTTAAAAGAGCGCTAATTGGGGTACCTGAGTGGCTCAGTCTGTTAAGCAACTGACTCTTCTTTCAGCTCAGGTTGTGATCTCAGGGTAGAGGACTGGCCCCAGATCAGGCTCCACACTCATCAGGGAGTCTGCTTAAGATTCTTCTTCCCTCTCTTTCTGCCTCCCTCCCTCCCTCCCTCCCTCCCTCCCTCCCGGCATGCTCCCTTTCTCCCTCCTTCCCTTTCAAATAAATCTTTATAAAAAATAATAAAGGGGGCTAATTATACATGTTTGGTCTAGATATAAGGAAACCACAAGGTAGTGTTGATCACTCTGGCACTAATAGCAATGTGCTGTTTCCCTACTTCCCTACACCTGTTTCCCTACTATGCCAAACCCTCCCATGCCTGCCTGAAGTAAAATAGCAGTTTCAAAACCTGGAGCTAGAGATAGCCACGTGGAACAGGCCACCTGCTCGTAGCTAATGGTTAAGACCAGAAGAAAATCTATAGCAATCCTATAGGGAGAAAACCAAAGAATGATTCATAGAGAAGTGTTTTAAAATAAAAATATAATCCTATTTACCAAGAGAATACAAAAGAAAAGAAAAGAAAAGAAAAGCCAACAGTGTGAAATGTCTTTGCATTGACATGTAATATATGATGACATGATATGACAGAACTGAAACCAAACTTATTAACCATAATAATAAATTTAAATGGACTTAGTAAGAAAAGATTTGTTTGCCTGAAGTACACAAATCAAAACCCAATTCTTTGCTGTGTACATGAGATACACCTAAAAATAAAGTGATCCAGAATAGTTAAAATAAATGGACAGGAAAATATACCAGAAAAATATAATAAGAAAGCCCAGGTGATGCTTCTGATATCAAGCAAGACTTTCCATCCAAAAAGCATTAAGTAACATAAAGAACGTAGGATTGACAGATTTGGCAAATGAAAATGCCAAAATCTCAGTTAAATTTGAATTTCAATGAATAGTGAATAATATACTGAAAGTCCATCCAACATTTGTAGCACTACTTAAAAAGTATTTGTCATTTATATGGATTCTAAATTTAATGGAGACTCTGTATTTTTATAACAATCCTCTTCTTTCTCCACTAAATAAGGCTTACTGAGCAAGCATAAACCAGGGGATATAATAATAAACAGTTTCATTTTTGTCTCTCACGGCCCATTTATTAAAAAAAAAAAAAAAGACCGAGCCACATAGGTGCCCCTCTCACTGCCCATTTAAATCTGTTTTCCCAGCAGGTGTTACTCCATACCGCTGGAGTTTCTCACTCCTCCAGGGATACAACTTGGGAGGGGAAGAACAACTAAGGAGTGAAGAAAGTTCTGAATTTGTTGATAGTGTTGTGGTTATTAGGGTACAGACCCTGTTGGAATATGTCCAGATATTTCATCCATTGTTTCTTCAGAGG
>JAPYYJ010004271.1:0-10619 GCA_028533885.1 Nasua narica
CCCTCCCCCACCCCATATCCAAATCCACCTGCGAGTTCTGTTGGTTTTATCTCCAAAACGTATTCCTAATCCTCTCACTGATCTCCATTTGCACTTTTGCCACCATCTCTCCCCGCGATTACTGTGATAGCTATAGCCTCCCGGCTGATCTTCCCGCCCCGACATGGCACTCTCCACTCAGCAGCCAGAGGGAACTGTTCAAAATGTAAACCGGATCATGTTAATCACCTGGTTAAAACCCTGCGGTGTTATCGCAGGAATGCAAGCATATCTGGTTGTGTAAAACACCGTATTAACCGCTTAAGGGGGGACGACGGCGCAATCCGCTCCCCGGACACGGAGAGAGCACTCAGTAAGAGGCACAATTTTTTCAAAACAAGAACTCTCGGCAGACCGGAAATAGAAGAGAACTTCCTTAATCTGATAAAAGCATCTAAGGAAATACTGGAGCAAACATAATCGTGTTCAATGGTCAAACTCTAGGACCATTTCCCATGGAGTCAGAAAGAAAATAATGTTTGTCGGTTGCATCGAGAACGTTATTGTCCTGGATGTCCCAAACCAGGTGAAAATCCAATCTGATGAATATTTATCAGGTGCCTACTATGTGCCAGGGGCCGTTCTAGGTTCTTCAGATTCGCCAGTGAATAAAACCGACAAAAACAACGTTGGGCACACACTGTAGTGAAAGGAGGCAGAAACGCACAACAGATATCGCTATGGGCTGAACCGTGTTCCTCCCTGAAACCACCTCTGAAAATCCCAAACCTCTTAGGGGACTGTATTTGGCAATAAGGTCTTTAGAGAGGTGATCATGTTAAAATGAGGGGGTAGGATGGACACACAAGAGACACCGGGGAAGGGTGGGCACAGAGGAAAGATCAGGTCATGACACAGGGAGGGGCACCATTTGCAAGCCAAGGACGGAGGCCTCAGGAGAAACCAAACTGGCTGACACCTTGACCTTGAACCTCTAGCCTCCAGAACTATGAGAACATAACCATCTGCTGCTCCAGCCATGAGTCTATGGCATTATATTATGCCTGCCCGCGCAGACCAATACAGATGCTAGTTTATGTGAATAAGTACATAGTACATTAGAAAAGGACAAAATAGCATTTTTAAAAGGTGCCTAGGAGGAGCACCTGGGTGGCTCAATCCTTAAGCAGCTGCTTTCGGCTCAGGTCATAATCCCGGAGTTCTGGGATCGAGTCCCACATTGGGCTCCCTGCTTGGCGGGAAGCTTGCTTCTCCGTCTCTCACTCCTCCTGCTTGTGTTCCTGCTCTTGCTCTTTCTCTTTGTCAAATAAATAAATAAAATCTTAAAAAAAAAAAAAGGCATCTAGGACGACAACCCCCCCCACACACCACCAACACTACACAGGAGAGTGGAGAAAGGAGCGCCCTTCCCAGGACACAGGACAAGGAGCAGGTGCAGGGGCTGAGCGGTGGGACCCTGACCTCAGGGTTTTTGAGGTACCGGTTTGTGTTCAGTGGCAGGAAGAGAGGAAGGAGATGAAAGTGTGTGTCACCTCTACGATTCTAGAACGCTCAGACTCAATTCTTGAGGGTAGCCTCTTTTCTGCTTAGACACCAAGGGCAGGACCCAAGATCAAGTCGCAATCACGTTCCAGGGCAGTTCCTGGGCATCCTGGGCACTCAGGCACCGCTCACACCGCTCGATTCCCCAGTTGGAAACTCTGGAAGCTGCCCTCCTCAGCCAGCCCCCGGCCAGGCCAGCTGCGCACCCTGCTCAGGGAATGCCGGCCCCGCTCGGGAAAGGATTTAAAGACAGCTCAGCAGCAGCGCCCTCCCTCTTTTTCATAAAGCCTTCGATTTTACAGTAGACTTGGGTTGACAGAAAAGTAGGGAAGATGGTACAGAGTTCCCATTTTCCCCACACTCAGCTTCCGCTATTATTAACATCTTACGGTAGTGCATTTGTCGCAGTGAATCGACCAATACTGATATATTGTTATTAACTAATGTCCACCCTTTATTCCTTAGTTTTTACCTCCGGTCTTTTTTCTGTTCCAGGATCTTCTCAGGGATATCCCATCACATTTAGTCTTCCTGTCTCCTTGGCGTGCGCCCGGTGGACAGTTTCTCAGACTTGCCTTGTTTTAGATGACCTGAAAGAGTTTGAGGGGTGCTGGTCAGGTCTTGTGTAGAATGTACCCCCATTTGGGATTGGCCTCGTGCCTTTCCCCATCCCCCTGCTTTTTGGAAGTAGCAGAGACTGTTCCTTCCCCCCAAACAAAAGCAGGGAACAGCTGCTGGCTTGAAGCCCTACGTGGTGGAAGGAGAGCCTCGGGGCATCTCTGTGGAACTCGGCAGGCTCGCGAAACCCAGTCTGGAACAATCCCTCATTTGTAGAGCAGGAAGCCGCTCTCCCAGTCTCCACGCCTTTCTGGCCAGGATCTGCCCCCATCAACCACTCCCTGTAGAGCCAAGCATCTCTTTCCCATGTGCATGTCCTGTCCCATGGGCATCAACAGACTGGCTCTCTGATTGTTCAGAACCCACCCCTCCCCCACCCCACCCCCACACAGAAACTTATCATTGCCAAGCAAATGTATTTACATTCAGATCCTTTAGCTCACCCAGAAGGGTCAGTGGGTCAAGGACCACTTCGAAAAGTTAGCCAGAGGGGCGCCTGGGTGGCTCAGTCGGTTAAGCATCTGCCTTAGGCTCAGGTCATGACTATGGAGTCCTGGGATCAAGTCCCTCCTCAAGCTCCCTGCTCAGCCTCTCCCCTCTGCCTCCCCTCCTCCCCGCAACCCCCCCCCCCGCCCCGGCTTGTGTTCTCTTGCTCACTCTCTCTCTCTCAAATAAAAAAATCTTTTTTTATTAAGTTAGTCAGGAAAACATACTTTTAAAGTTTAATTCCACCATTTATTTTAAGGGCTCGTGAACCCTATGAGAATGGAACATGGACCTCAGTGAGGAATCCCTGAGACAGGGCAACTTGTGGAATATGCACACACCAGGAACTGCATATTGTGTCCCCTCAACCCCAAATTCATCTGTAGAAATCCTAACCCTGCCTGTGATGGTATTACCAGGCGGGGCCTTTGGGAGGGGACTAGGTCATAAGGGTGAAGCCCTCAGCAATGGGATTGTGTCCTGTACTAAGATTAGGGATCCGAGAGAGCTCTAGAACCTTCTTTCTGCCATGTGAAGATATAACAAGTTGACAGTCTCCAACCCAGAAGAAAGTCCAGGGACCTCATGGGAACCCAACCATGATGGGGCACTGATCTTGGACTCCCAGCCTCTAGAACTGAGAGAAAGAAATTTCTGCGGTTAAGAGGACATCCAAATGGCCAACAGACACATGAAAAAGTGCTCCACATCACTTGGCATCAGAAAAATACAAATCAAAACCATAGTGAGCTACCACCTCACACCAGTTAGAATGGCTAAAATTAGCAAGTCAGGAAACGACAGGTGTTAACAAGGATGCGGAGAAAGGGGAACCCTCCTACACTGTTGGTGGGAATGCAAGCTGGTGCAGCCACTCTGAAAAACAGTATAGAGGTTCCTCAAAAAGTTGAAAATAGAGCTACCCTATGACCCAGCAATCGCACTACTGGGTATTTACCCTCACAAATGTAGTGATCCAAAGGGTCACATGCACCCGAATGTTTATAGCAGCAATGTCCACAATAGCCAAACTCTGGAAAGAACCTAGATGTCCATCAACAGACGAATGGATAAAGAAGATGTGGTATATATATATACAATGGAATACTACGCAGCCATCAAGAGAAACGAAATTTTACCATTTGCAACGACGTGGATGGAACTAGAGGGTATCATGCTAAGCGAAATAAGTCAGTCAGAGAAAGACAATTGTCGTATGATCTCTCTGATATGAAGAATTTGAGAGGCGGGGTGGGGGGTCGTGAGGAGGTGGGGAGGGAAATGAAACAAGATGGGATGGGGAAGGAGACAAACCATAAGAGACTCCTAAACTCACGAAACAGAGGGTGGCTGGGAGGTAGGGACGGTAGGGTTAGGGTGGCTGGGTTATGGACATTGGGGAGGGTATGTGCTATGGTAAGTGTTGTGAAATGTGTAAGCCTAATGATTCATAGACATGTACCCTGGGGCAAATAATACATTATATGTTAATAAAAAAATTAAATTAAAAAAAAAAAGAAATTTCTGCTGTTTATAAGCCCCCCAACCCCAGTCTGTGAGGCTTTGTGAAAGCAGCCCAAATGGACTAAGATAACGCTCTTCACAAAATTAGGAGGTCTTCCAAGTTTACATGAGTAAACCCCCAATACTCAGATCGAGGCTCTGGTGTCCAAAAGACCTGGGCTAATACGGGCTTGGCCCAGTATTCGCTGTCCCCTTGGTGGGTCCTCTGTGCTCCCTTTCACACTGTATAAAATGAGATAAAGGCCAACTCGCTGTCCCCTTGGTGGGTCCTCTGTGCTCCCTTTCACACTGTATAAAATGAGATAAAGGCCAACTCAGAGGCTGTGGTGAGGACTGAGTGAGGACAAGGCCAGGCAATGAGTGTCCGGTCAAGCTTAATAGATGTTGGTATTATTTATTATTATTATTATTGCCACTGCTGTTGTTGTTCTCAGGCACAAAGAGCACAGCCCACCCCTCGTTTCCTGTGCTCATCTCTCAACAGCACACGGAGGCCAGAACAACCCTCGGATCTAACACTTTTCTAGAACCTGTACTATTTGTGGCAAGACCAAAGGGGAACACTTCTAAGCCGGCAGAGGAAGGCCCAGGAAGCAGCTCAAAACTCAAAATAACCCTTGAAGCCAGGGGAGACTCCAGGCTTCACCTGGATCATCTCGGCTGAAAGCCGAGCTCTCCGAGACAGTCTCAGCGCGACCTTCCGCTAAGGGACGTTTTCTAGACTGCAGGTTGCAGCCCGTGAGCAGGTATGGAAATCAATGCCATGGGTTGTGACCAGCCCTCCCCCGACCCCCCACTCAAAAAAAAAGGAAATAGACCACAAGAGAAAATTTGTAGAAAGGGCATCATTTGTACAAAGTATACTTTTTTTTTTTTTTCGGGAGATTAATTTTGTTTGCGTGCGTGCGCGTGGCGGTGGAGGTGTCGGAGCGTGCCTGCGGGGTCGGGCTGGAAGGTGTCTTTCCGTGGTCAGTGGTCAGAAAGCTTTGTGAGCCACTCCTCTCAAACGCATGGAGGAATGAGGTCCGGGGGTGTTTATCAAGCCCACCCTGAGGAACGAAAGAGAAAGGAGAGCTTTTAGGACCAAGAGTCAGGCCCAGAGGTAGGGGCTTCGTGGAAGGTGCTGGAACCACCGCAGGCCCCACCCACACCTCAGGTTATCGTATTATCCTTTCCTGGCTCCTCTTAAGGATGAGCAGCTAAAAATAATAATAATGAGCACCCATCCCTACAGGGACAGGGAGGGGTGCGAGGACGAGGTCCTAGAGCCGGGGCGCAGTGGGGCCGGAAGCCCCAGGGGACAGAGCGGGAGGCGGCAGCATTCCCCAGAGGTAGCAAGGACAGCAGGAGAGCAGGAGACTGAGCAGGGGGCCTTCAGCCCTTCTCTTGCCCTCAAGGGAGAGCCTGAACCCCGGGACCCCCAGTCTCTCCCCAGTTCTGGGCCCTCCCTCCAAGCACACATCCCAAGTTATATGCATTTCCCAGACCGGCCCGCTGCCCTCTCTTCCGGTTTCACATGTCTTACCCACACCTTCCCCTTGGAAGAGCCGGAGGTGGGGGGGGCTTCCCTGAGAAGGCACCTCCTTCCTCCCGGGCCTCTCTGCGGCCTGGCTCTCTGGATGTGCGTTTCGGTGTGGCTCCCTGTCACCCCCCACGCGACTGAGCTCCCCAGGCAGGACCTGGGTCTGGTGCCCAGCATTCCCACTGCCTACCTAAGCACGGCAGACACTGAGAGCTACCTGGTTCATTTTTTTAGCAAATGAGTAGGGTAGGGAAGAAAAGGGTGAGCCCTCTCCTGAGGTCAAATCCTGTTTGCTCTATGGGGCTCTGGGTCCAGAATTTCCAGGAATCTGAGCCACAAGGAGGTCTGGGAGCAGCAGGAAATGCAAGTCAGAGGATTGATATGAGTCAGAGAGGCCAAGAAACAACACCAGGGGAGAAGCTGGCACCGCCCAGACCGATGGGTGGGACCTGGCCTGTGTTCCAGAATGGGCTGTGACTGTTCCCGGCTTCATGTGGGCTGGCGGGGACCTGGCTCCTGTCCCTGGGGCACCTGAAAGGAACTTCAAGACCTCTGAATCCAGGTTCAAAGGTGGGAAAGTACAAGGTCCGTGTGGGGCGTGGCAAAGAAAGCAAAAGGGCTGGGGCCCATGTGGGGGGTGCCCTGGAGGGCCAGCTGCAGGGGAGGGGCGGGTGGGGGGGCACAGAGTTGTAGCCCAGGTACTGGGGGACCACCACGGGGGGGAGGGGCCGCAACCACCATCCCCTAGGGTGCCGTGCAAACTTGCATATATTTTTCTAAGAAGAAGACCAGAGCTTTCGTCACATTCTCAAAAATGTTGTGACCACGAACAGTAAACAAACCCTGTGTTTTCGGCTTCTTCCAAGCAGGTTTCGGGAATCTTGCTCTGGCAACGGTGGGTATAGTAGAACCGAGTTTCACTAGTTTCCCTGGTGGAAAAACATGTGCCATGGCAAGATAGTGTGTAAATATTTGATATCTGACATTTGGTTGTTTAATAACATTGCCTGCCTCTCCATAGAAAGAGCTAGAATTTTTATTTTCTAATAGAGCTGGCGTCCAACGTGATACCTGCACCTGTTAGGTTCACCCAGCTGTCCAGCTGTGTGCTCTCAGCTGGGACAGTCTTTCCTTTGTTCCTTGCCCCACAACTGGTTCTCTCTGTCTGACTCAGAGGTCCCCTGATAGGACACCCCTCCCTCCCCAGGGGCAGTCCCAGGCGGCGATGGTGAGGCAGGCTGCCCTTCCTTTTTCTGGTCCTGTCCCACCACCATGGCAGCAAGAGTACCTGCTGCATCCAACTTCTCTAAACACTGGCAATGAAACACAGGGAAATGAAACATCAGAGAGGAAAAATTTTAACTGTCCGTTTCATATGATTCTCCTCCTGCCCCAAGAGTTAGGCATGAGGGAAGTCTGACCCTACATCAGGAAGCCCTTCGTGGACTCTTGAATTTCTCCTCTTGCCCTCTTAACCTCTATTCCACCCTCTTCTAGGCTTACAGTGCAATTATCCACCCTCCCCGGTAGGGAGCCCCTTCCCTATCCACAGGCCTGGGTTCACCCCAGAACACATCTTCCTCTTCTCCCTAGAAGGACATGTAATTCCTGGTGACACTTTCCCCAAAGTCCAATGTACTTGGGCCCTGGACACTAATGCTAGAAGTTGGGGCGGGAATGGAGAGACCATGGGGGGTGGGGCAGGGACCTTACCCATCCACTGGGTCTGAGAACTCCTATCCAATGGCCATTATAGAAAAAGGATTCTTCTTGTTCAACTGTTGGGTCACCATAATTCGGACACAAATGCGTCTCCTAAAGACACACTTAAATTCTCAGAAATGGTATAGTCTAGATCCACGTGAAGGGAGGCAATCGTTGCTCTAAGCACAGCATCATTCGCACAGGTCCCTGCCCACGATGGATACAGCAATTCTTGTGCAGAGCAGTGCTCGCCCCTTGCACGCCTCCCCTGCACGCACCTAGCTTCTAGGCAGTGCCTTCGGCCCCACAGAAATCAAAATACACTTAGCTGTGTTATGTGATAATATTCAGTTCTGCTACAGAAGATAAGGAAGACAAATGGGATGGATGCCACTCATAAGAAGTCTTAAGTAGAGATGAAAAGCAAATACCTTGTGAACTATGAGCAGAGCTCATGTGTTAAAGCAGATAGTAAGTAACCTATAAACACGGAATGAAGAAGAGCATTCCTTGTAGATAAAAAGAGATGGTGAGACGAAATCATAAGGGACAAAGCATGTCAGGTTGATAGCTAAATCATCCCTATGTTGGCCAATTTGAAGACATCCACCCCCGCCCCCATACTGGTGCCACATCAGCCTCATCATGTGCGTTCTGCCTAGAATTGAAGATCAAGCCCATGGTCATGGAGCTCACTGATGAGCAAGCTTCATCTAACATCCTTGCTACTATGTCTGGTAGAGCATGTGTGTGTTGGCTTCGGGCTGAGGCTCCATGCTTTGTACTAGGCAGGTTCTCCAAAGAAATAGAACCAACAGAATGTGTGTGTGTGTGTGTGTGTGTGTGTGTGTGTGTGTAGAATAAAGAACTGGTGCATGTGTTTATGGAGGTTGCCCAGTCCAAAATCTGCAGAGTAGGCCAATAGGCTGGAGACCCAGGGAAAAGTTGTAGTTTGAGCCCAAAGGCAGTCTGCTGGCAGAATCCCCTCTCCATCCCTGAGGAGGTCAGTCTTTTTCTTAAGACCTTCTACTGAGAAAACCATAGCTGGCGGCATCACAATTCCAGACTTCAAGCTCTATTACAAAGCTGTCATCATCAAGACACTATGATACTGGCACAAAAACAGACACATAGATCAGTGGAACAGAAATGAGAGCCCAGAAATGGACCCTCAGCTCTATGGTCAACTAATCTTCGACAAAACAGGAAAGAATGTCCAAAGGAAAAAAGACAGTCTCTTCAACAAATGGTGTTGGGAAAATTGGACAGCTATGTGCAGAATAATGAAACTGGACCATTTCCTTATACCACACACAAAAACTGACTCAAAATGGATGAAAGACCTCAATGTGAGACAGGAATCCATCAAAATCTTTGAGGAGAACACAGGCAGCAACCTCTTCGACCTCAGCCACAGCAACTTCTTCCTAGAAGCATCACCAAAAGCAAGGGAAGCAAGGACAAAAATGAACTATTGGGACTTCACTAAGATCAAAAGCTTTTGCACGGCAAAGGAAACAGTCAACAAAACCAAAAGATAACCGACAAAATGGGAAAAGATATTTGCAAATGACATATCAGATAAAGGGCTAGTACCCAAAATCTATAAAGAACTTATCAAACTCAACACCCAACTAACCCTAACAAATAATCCAATCAAGAAATGGGCAGAAGACATGAACAGACATTTTTGCAAAGCAGACATTTCTGCAAAGAAGATATCCAAATGGCCAACAGACACATGAAAAAGTGCTCAGCATCACTTGGCAGCAGAGGAATACAAATCAAAACCGCAGTGAGATACCACCTCACACCAGTCAGAATGGCTAAAATTAACAAGTCAGGAAACGACACATGTTGGCGAGGATGCGGAGAAAGGGGAACCCTCCTACACTGTTGGTGGGAATGCAAGCTGGTACAGCCACTCTGGAAAACAGCATGGGGGTTCCTCAAAAAGTTGAAAATAGAGCTACCCTATGACCCAGCAATCACACTACCGGGTATTTACCCCAAAGACACAAATACAGTGATCTGAAGGGGCACGCGCGCCTGAATGTTTATAGCAGCAATGTCCACAATAGCCGAACTATGGAAAGAAACTAGATGTCCAACAGATGAATGGATAAGAAGATGTGGTATATATACGATGGAATACTGTGCAGCCATTAAAAAAAAAAAACCAAAATCTTGCCATTTGCAATGGTGTGGATGGAACTAGAGGGTATTATGCTAAGCAAAATAAGTCAGTCAGAGAAAGACAATTATCATATGATCTCTCTGATATGAGAAATTTGAGAAACAAGATAGAGGATCATAGGGGAAGGGAGGGAAAAATGAAACAAGAAGCAAGCAGAGAGAGAGATAATCCATAAGAGACTCTTTATCTCAGGAAACAAACTGAGGGTTGCTGGAGGGGAGGGGGTAGGAAGGATGGGGTGGCTTGGTGATGGACATTGGTGAGGGTATGTGTTATGGTGAGTGCTGTGAATTGTGTAAGACTGATGAATTACAGAGCTGTACCTGTGAAACAAATAATTCATTATATGTTAATTTTTTTAAAAAGACCTTCAACTGATTGGATGAGGCCCACCCACATTATGGATTTCAATCTGCTTTACTTACTCTACTGATTTAAATTTTAGCCCTGTCCAAAATATACCTTAACAGAAATATCTATAGTAGAGTTTGACCAAATATCTGGGTACCATAGCCTAGCCAAATTGACACATATAATTGACTATCACAAATCTTAGCTCTGGTTCTTATAACCTCCCCGTCATTGGGCAAAGCTGATGTAGCTGTGAAAGACAGAAGTAGGAGCTCACACAACCCAGGAATCAGATAGTGAGGTCCTTCCACACCACCTGCAAGCTACCCTAAGTGTTTTACCCTGTCTCATTTCTTTCCCCTTGCTTTTTGTTTTACATTTTAAATGGATCTAATAAACCGTGTTGTTGGATCGATTTGATCTGTGAACTTTTCTCTTCCATGACCTCTGGAATAGCTTACCTGGTAGCGGACTTGGAAGGTACTATTGCATAAGGTAATTTCTTATAATACAATGCCCAAAGACCTGGCATCAGCTTTGCAACGACACTTTTCTGTGGGCAGCGGGGATGGGAATGAGGGTGGTAAGGATCAGAACCCTCCACCTCATCACCGGCTGAATGGGTTCCATTCTTTTTTTGAGGGGTGGGGGTGGGAAGATGGGAGAGGGGGTGGG
>JAPYYJ010004272.1:0-10617 GCA_028533885.1 Nasua narica
CCTCTAGGGTTTTGATAGACTCCTGCCTCACGTTGAGGTCTTTTATCCATTTCGAATTTCTCAATGGGGAAAAGCTGACAGCCTTCCCCTTGAGATCAGGAACACGTCAAGGATGTCCACTCTTGCCACTCTTGTTCAACATAGTACTAGAAGTCCTAGCGACAGCAATCAGACAACAAAAAGAAATAAAAGGTATTCAAATTGGCAAAGAAGATGTCAAACTCTCTCTCTTTGCAGATGACATGATACTTTATATGGAAAACCCAAAAGACTCCACCCCCAAACTACTCGAACTCATACAGCAATTCAGTAATATGTCAGGATACAAAATCGGTGCACAAAAATCAATTGCTTTCCTATACACTAAGAATGAAAACTTGGAAAGGGAAATTAGAGAATTGATTCCATTTACTGTAGCACCAAGAACCATTAGATACCTGGGAATAAACCTAACCAAAGAGGTAAAGGATCTGTACTCGAGGAACTATAGAACGCTCATGAAAGAAATTGAAGAAGACACAAAATGGTGGAAAAGCATTCCATGCTCATGAATCGGAAGAATAAACATTGTTATAGTGTCTATACTGCCCAGAGCAATCTATACTTTCAATGCCATCCCGATCAAAATTCCACCAGTTTTTTTCAAAGAGCTAGAACAAACAATCCTAAAATTTGTATGGAACCAGAAAAGACCCCGAATTGCTAAGGAAATGTTGAAAAAGAAAAACAAAGCTGGGGCCATGACATTGCCTGATTTCAAACTTTACTACAAAGCTGTGATACTAAGACAGCATGGTACTGGCACAAAAACAGACACATAGACCAGTGGAACAGAATAGAGAGCCCAGAGATGGACCCGCAACTCTATGGTCAAATCATCTTTGACAAAACAGGCAAAAATGTCCAGTGGAAAAAAGACAGTCTCTTCAATAAATGGTGCTGGGAAAACTGGACAGCTCTATGTAGAAGAATGAAACTTGACCATTCTCTTACACCATACACGAAGATAAACTCGAAATGGATAAATAAAAACTTAAAAAATAAATCGAATGTGCAGAACCTCTGACTTTATAATATTTGTGTGAATTTATCCTTGTCTTGTTTCCAGGATTTTGCTTGATAAATAATGTGCTTCATATGTACTTCATAGCGTGTGGTTTTTTAAGCAGTGGTTGGAACAAAAGGTGAATGGGGTGAGAGAACTGAGAAAACTGTCAGAAGAGTTGTTGAAGCAATGGTCTATTGTGACACTGAGGCTGCCTAGCAGAGGCAGAGGGCTGATATTCATGGAGTCTGGGGGGGGGGGGTTGAACAGAGGGAGGCTAGCCAATCTGGAGGTTAATGTTAAAATCAGCAAGAACATTGGCAATAAAATTGAGGCACAAAATTCATACTTAAATTAATTTCTCCCTGGGAGTTTCCCTCCTGGGGGACATTATTGCCTTTTCTGCATTTAATCACTGTGCTGGGGAAGGCAATTAGGATTACAGAAACCTGAGGTGTAGAGAAGACACAAATAGGTAAGACATAAGACATATGACTTCTGCTTGCTTGGGAGCTGAGGGATACCCTAGTGCTTATTGCATAGCAGGCACTGTGGCTGCTACCTTGTCTGGCCTGTCAGTTTTATCCTCTATATTCTTGTGGTATGGGGAGTTATCACCTCCATTTCCTAGGTGAAGAGACTAGAGCATAATTCAGTGAATTATCTTGTCTGGGATCACACAGCCACGAAGTGGTTAGTCAGAGATGAAAAACAAAGTCCTAACTACCAATCCTATGTTCCTTTCAAGTTATCATGCCATCTCAACTGGAAATCCAGTGGTTATAAATCAAGTGATACATATATACTGACTTACTCTGTAAGGTAGTGGATATTCTTTATTTTTGATAATTAGGTCCCAGTCTTTTCTTTTTTTTTTTTAAATTATGCATTGGTTTTTATTTTTTTAATTTTTTCCCCAAATATGTTTATTTTATTTTTTCAGTGTTACAAGATTAATTGTTCATGCACCACACCCAGTGCTCCATGCAATACGTGCCAACTCTGTGGTCCAATAATCTTTGACAAAACAGGAAAAATATCCAGTGGAAAAAAGATAGTCTTTTCAATAAATGGTGCTGGGAAAAGTGGACAGCTATATGTAGAAGAATGAAACTTGACCATTCTCTTACACCATACATGAAGATAAACTTGAAATGGATAAAAGACCTCAACGTGAGGCAGGAGTCTATCAAAACCCTAGAGGAGAACATAGGCAGTAACCTCTTCAACATCAGCCACAGCAACTTCTTTCAGGACATGTCTCCAAAGGCAAAGGAAACAAAAGTGAAAATGAACTTTTGGGACTTCATCAAGATAAAAAGCTTCTGCACAGCAAAGGAAACAGTCAACAAAACAAACAGGCAACCCACAGAATGGGAGAAGTTATTCGCAAATGACACTACAGACAAAGGGCTGATATCTAAGATCTACAAAGAACTCCTCAAACTCAACACTCACAAAACAGATAATCACATCAAAAAATGGGCAGAAGACATGACCAGTCTTTTCTCTCTGATTAGTTAACTGTATCATCTTGGAAAGTTCCTTGGACCTCTCATTCTCCAGTTGAATTACATGTAAAAGCCCTGGATTTGAGGTGGATCTTCTAGTCCTCTTTGACTTTCTTTCTTTCTTTCTTCTTTCTTTTTTCTTTCTTTCCCTTTCTTTCTTTCTTTCTTTCTTCTTTCTATCTTTTTTTTATATCAGTTTAATGTTTTACTGTCTCTTCTTCTTGGCAATGAAGGTAACAATGTATAGACACTCACTCAAGGACATCAGGTGTGGACCTTTTCTAAACTAAACCTTATCTGATGAACAGATGTGAGATGAGAGGTTCTGGTTGAAGTGGATTTCCAAGACCTGGATCTGATTCATTCCATAGCAGATACATAAATACACACACACACACACACACACACACACACACACACACACATCCCAATGGGGGTGTCAAGTGTAAGGAGAAGAGGAGGGGACCTAGATGTGTGATATGTGTGAAAATGAAGCCCCACCATCAGGACAGTCCACTATCTGGACCACCTTTAATGCACTTCCACTTTCATCAAGCCTGAAGTCTTTTGTTTCTCTAGTCTGTCTCTCTAGTTGTGTTTGTGTGTCTGTATGGGAGGTATACAAACTATCTTACTGAAGCGATGACAGAAGCCTTAAGTGTTAGCAAGTGCAAAGAGCAGGATCAGCCTTGCACTTTGCTGTCCTTTAATTCCCTCAGTTTTTAGGAGGTTTGAAAAACATCTCACATATTTGATCGCCATTTCTGCTTTGAGTGATCTGTTTTTATTCATTACCAATTCATTTTATTTCATTTATGTTCCTCTCCCATCATTTTATTGTCTGGTTGGATGTTAGGGACAGTGTTCTATTGAGCTGGGAACAGAAGAAGCAGTACATTCATTTTACAAATATGTGTGGAGTGCCCACTTTGTGCCAGGCATTTTTCAAGGTCAGGAGAATCAGCAGTGAAGAAGAAAACAGTCACAAATTCCTGCCACCCTGAAGCTTATTTTCTGGTGGATACTGATTTTAAGTATTGGAAAATTACCCATGGTGTTCAAAAGGAAATGTATGGGCCCTGTTCTGGATGCAACAGACATAGTGGTAAACAAAATAAGCAAAAATTTCTTCCCTGCTACAGTTGCACTAGGAGTCAGTCTGAAAACTTGAACATGGTGGACCCAAGTACTGCTTGAACTCAAGGTTCATTGACTAAAACCAGTGAGCTCATGTGTTCATTTAAAAATTTTATATATTTTTTGTGACCGTTTATTGAGATCGCAATCACATACCATGCAATTTCTCATTTAAAGTGTACAATTCAGTGGTTTTTAGTATATTTACAGATATAGGTAACTACAGTTTTAGAACATTTTCGTCATCATAAATAGGAATTCTGTACCCTTTGGCTATCACTCTCTTATCCCCTTGTTCTTCTCCTAGTCCTAAGCAACCACTAATGTACTTTATGTCTGTATGGCTATGCTTATTCTGGACATGTCATACAACAGGAATCGTATAATATGTGACTTTTTGCATCTGGCTTCTTTCACTTAGCATAATGTTTTCAAGGTTCATCCATGTGGTAGTTCAGTACTTTTTTTAATGTACAAATAATATTTCATTATATGCATATACCACATTTCATTTCTCCATTCATCCATTGATGGGCATTTGGGTTTTTTACACCTTGTAGCTATTATAAATAATGTTTCTTTTAAGATCAGTGCGTAAGTTTTTGTTTGAACTCTTGAATTCTTTTCTGTATATGCCTAGGAATGGAATTGCAGGCCGCGTGTTCATTTTTAAACCAAAGCAGATATTATTTGTTCATAATTGACCCAAACAAATGTACAAGTGAATAAAAAAAAAACCTGTTTTCATGACATTACGAAATAGCTGGATATGAACAAGAGCCAGCATGGAATGTGGATAAATACAATATCTGAAATTTTGAAAGAGGGCATTTAGCAGTTAAGTTAATGCTTTCCCATACTTCGCAAACAAAAGTTACACATGAAGAAAGCAGCAGGAGTTACTTCTGTTACTGAAAATCCAAATCCATTAAGTCCATTCCCTGATTTTAGGCACTTGAACTTATGTTGAATATTTGAAATACAATTCTTGTAAAGGCATAAGGCAAACTGCTCTGAAAATAACCAAATCCTGTCTTAGAGTTTCCTAATTCAGACCACTGTCTAGCTCTAGAGTTGAGCTGGCACAATTGAAATGCTATTGCAATTTAACTTTACTCATTGGGTAAGAGGAAAATATCATGGCCAGAGGTAACTTGGCACAGAATTGAATTTATCTAATACGTATTGTATTTAATTACCCTGTTGTGACCTGCCAGGAGGAAGAATATAATCCTTTTTCTGATAAGAAAATATGACAGTACCAAATATAGCAAATGAAAGTTCACTATATCCTATCAAACACTCTTTTAGTTTGTCATTAAAGGGCCACTTCAAATATGTTTGTCCTTTAAGTGTTCAAATATTCTAGAATGTGCATATATATCATATTCTCCCCAGAAAGGTTGTGTGGCATACTAGTGATATGACATGGAAAACTTTTGACTCCAAGAAAGCTAAACTCAAAGCCTAGGGTGGCCACATTGGTAATGTAAATAATGAAAGTTGGTGTATGTAAAAATCAAGGGAAGAACCTTTGCTTCTACGGGTAAATATTTTCCCTCCAGTTTCCTTGAAACACTTTCCTTGAAACACAGTTTTCTTGAACAACACTCTCAGTCTTTCGGTCCCACACTCTTGGTTAAATGGAGGCAAGAAATATTTCAGTTTTCTCTTTACTGTAAGAAAATCAATAGCGTTAAAAGCAAAATAGAAACTAACATTCTGCATCAGTGTGCATGTCATAGAATAGGGAGTGATAGATATTACGGCGAATGCCTGATGAGGAAACTGCTATCAGCTCCAGCCAGTTGTTTTCCTGAGGGAATGTAAAAATGTAGGTCCCATGTAGCCAAACCCCATTTTTCAAGATAAGCCAGAAAGCTGTATTTATACGTGAAATATCCCAATTTTTACATGTTGACAATTATTTAAATAATTAAATATTATGTGGAAAAAATTGTGGTCCTCAGGTCAGTAATTTTTATCCTCTCTTGTGCACTAATATTAATCGAATGAATATAAGCCATCTAAAACCAGATAAGCTAAAATCAAAAGACAGATTTGATTAATATTTCACAATTATCTTTGTATAAACAGAATTCAATTAGAAAAGCAAAAATAGAAAAAGAAAGGAATGAAATTAATGTCAGAAACTTGAAGAAGCTGGCATTACGTACTTTATCCAGATATAGTTGATATAATAACTACATATAAGATATATAAGATGAGATTTTTCATTGCTTAGTTTATTATGGAGGTTAATGAAAATGTTTACCAAAATTTCAGAACTATCAAGGATAAATATAATATTCAATGAGAAAAATGCGGATACTACAGCCAGCCCCCAAGAGCCTTCCTAAAATAAGAATGGGTCTCATTTTTGACATGCCATGAGTAGTGTAAATATGGCTTTCTTGTATAGTACAGGGATTCTCAGTTTATAAGCTCTTATATAATGACCACAGTCTCTTTTTTGGCAAGGAGTGATGATCTGTATTTCATAGATCAGGAAATTGAGGGCATAAACCATGTTACAGAAAAAGGACTAGGAATAAGCAACCTTTTATTCATGCAAATCTCAGTTACGAGTTCACATAGTGAAGGCGGAAATGTCAACCGGATGTCTAGAATACAGAAAGTCAGCACTAGTCTTTGCTGAGCCTTGAATACTATTTTTAAAATCATATTAACGTAAAAGACTCAGGACACCTTTTACCCTCATTTCTACAGTTTTATCGGCTAGTACGTGGACAGTGTTTACACAAAAATAAACCTATTTGTCATTTGACTCTGGGGGAAAAATCATCAGTTCAAAAATTTCACTGTCGAAACTAAGCATACAAAAACATAATTTCCTACTGAATAGTTTTTCTCAAAATTAAATATTTTATTTCGAGACACTCACTAATGAAAGATTGAATGACAGTATTTTTTGGTTGGTAATATAAATAAAGACTATACAAGCTGAGAACAAATTTAGGTTGCCTTCATTCTTATTTACAGGATGTTGGACTCCCATCCCCCAAGAAAGTAGTCTCACTATGAATGCTCTCTATTAAATTCTCAGAATAAATATGGCTGAATACAAAGCATCCTTGTTCTCCTGTTGACACAATTCATTTTCATACACTGGGAACCAAAATGCTTTGGCAGAAGGCATGAGAACCGTGTTTAAAGTGAAGAAGTGGATGTCTACAATGAAAAAGCAATAGACTGAAAATATTAACTTATATATTGAACACTGAACTGAGAATTCCAATTTGATTATCTTCTAGCACAGTGGTGCCCAAATTTGATCCCTATGCACTTAGATTAGCAGAACTATGTAGGGCCTTTATCTCTGTATAATTGCTCTGGGGTCCTCCTTGGCTCTGGTTGCACCTGGCTTTGCCTATTCTAGCACTTTCTCTTTCCCTGAAAGTACAATACAATACAATACAATACCTCAGGTTAGCCTTGCCCTCCCCCCAACCATTCTCCGTCACGTGGTTTTGGTTATTAATGGTTATGGATGGGTTGTGTGGTCAAAAGGCATTGATCCTGGGCATTAGGTGGCTCCCTGCATTGGTGACTGCTGAGATGTGACAGATTTTGGTTGCAACTTTTTTGGTTTTTTTCCCCAGCCCTTTAATCAATGCAGTGTTTTCATAAATAGTTAAATGTGCCTTTATTATCACATGTACACATACACAATATTTTATCATGTGTATATATAAATGGAAAATAATAGTGAAGGAAATAGATATTGCTGAGTAGCAAAAGTCTTGCCTAACAGGATTTTGATGGAGAATATCAGTTAAACTCAACTCTAGAAAGTGTCTGGTACATACTGGGCCTTTAAGAAATGTTAAAAATGCTTGTTCCAGAGTCCTCTTTTCTATAAAAATGGGATTTTAGGGGTGTTTGGGTGGCTCAGTGGGTTAAAGCCTCTGCCTTCGGCTCGGGTCGTGATCTCAGGGTCTTGGGATCGAGCCCCGCATCGGGCTCTCTGCTCAGCAGGGAGCCTGCTTCCCCCACCCCTCTGCCTGCCTCTGCCTACTTGTGATCTCTCTCTCTGTCAAATAAATGGGTAAAATCTTTTTAAAAAATTGGATTTTAACGTAGAAGAAATAGCATGAATGTAGTAAAGAGCATACAAAAATATACACAAAGACGTGAAATGTATACACATTTATGAGCTTTGGTTCCATTTTTTTTCGTTGCAGTATATCAAGTTGGAAAGAGGAAAGGGTATTTGTGCCATTTCTTTTATTATTTAATGAGTGATCCTGATTCTTTAGTTTTCAGTTCAACAGCAGAGAAACACATACACATACACACACTTGCTCCATACATATCGAAAGGAATTGTAGTCATTTGTCTCCACGTGAATATGTCTTGTAGGTAGTTGGAAATGAGAGTCTGGGGATCAGAGGAAAGAGTGGGATGGACACATGGACTCGAGCTCCTGGTGTCCCACATATGTGTGCTGAATAAATGAATGTTGTGGGTGACTCAGCTTTGGGAGTCATTATCAACAAATGAAACCGTACATACTGTTTGTCTTTATATATATATATTATATATGCGTTCTCTCTCTCTCTATTCCTATATATGTTTTCATATATATGTAAAAATTCCTACACATATGAATTAAAAATATTTAGGTCTATTTATTTCATATTTTCTTTGTCTCTTTTTGCAAAAATTGGTAATTTTCCTTTGCAACAAAGGTGGCATATTGAGATAATCACCACTCGCTGGTTAGAACCAGAATTACATCTCTTAATATCTCTGGAGGTGTTATGCAAGAATCCGGGGAGGGCCACTGGTCTGACCCGTCAACCGGGCTTAGTGGAGGCTCAAACGGCACAGGCAGGCCTTCCTGCAGAATCAGATGTGACCTGGTTCTCTGAACTTCTGACGGGAAGTTCCACCCCTCTCTCATGAAGAGGAAACTGCCAGTGTGAGGGTCTCTGAGGGAATGTGTGTGTGTGTGTGCGTATGTATTCATTTTTTTAAAGATTTTATTTATTTATTTGACAGAGAGGAGAGAGATCACAAGTAGGCAGAGAGGCAGGCAGAGAGAGAGGGAGAAGCAGGCTCCTTGCTGAGCAGAGAGCCCGATGCGGGCCTCGATCCCAGGACCCTGAGATCATGATCTGAGCCGAAGGCAGAGGCTTTAACCCACTGAGCCACCCAGGGACCCCTGTGTGTATCTATTTTTGGCCATATCCTTTTAGACACACTTGCACTTACCCATATATGTATACTTTTGCACTTTGGTGTATTATGAACAATAACTGGGATTATATTGCATATACTTCATGTTTGTTTTTTTTAACTTAGTAATTAACTATGAATTACTTTTCAGGTCAGTAGATTTATATGAAATCAGGGATCAGATCATAACAAGTTGTTCTCTGTTTTCCAAAATTTATCTCATTTACTTTCCTCAATTATAAATCTAATGTATGTCTGTAGTTGAAAGAAATCAAACAATATAGGTATATATATGTGGAAAATAAAATGATCTTGTGTCTACCTTCCATCTTTCTAAGCTATCCTTTGTTAATGGTGTGGATCACATTCTGCAGATGCTTTTCTTAAATGTATACGAGCAATATATGTGCAGATGCACAATATGTGTGAGCAGATATATACACTTTCTTGTAAGAATGGGGTGGCAGCAAACCTTATCATGCAATGTCTCTTTTTAAGCTGAAGATAAAATTATCAGGACTTTTATATTTGTCGGATTATTGCTGTTGGATATCTTTTCATAAGTTTATTTCCATTCCTATAATTTTCCATGAGATTTTTCATTTTCATTTATTTATGTCTTTCCTGATTCAAGAGAGCTTCTGGTATACAAAGTATGTGTTCCATAAATTTGAATAAGTTTCCTCTAATTTTTCATACATCTTTTCATCTTTAAATCTCAATTGACTTTTATGATGAACTTATTTGACATCGTCAATTCATTATCAAAGTTTTAAAGGAGTGTTTTGAAAAGAGTTTATTGCTGAATTAAGGAATTAATCATGATTTTTATTTTACATGCTGTTTCATAACCTCCGTTCAAAGTGGAATTTGCCCATCTTGCCAAATGAATATTTTTTCCATTGGAAAATAAAATTTAGTTGGAGGCTAGTGCCATCTGGTGACCAAATCCAGAATTGCAGTTAGGTTTCAGGAAGCCTGAAAAGGAGGGAGAGAGGAAAAAAGGCCTTCCCTGTGGAAGCCCTCTGGGAAAAGCTTTCTGGGGTTTATATGGCACAGGAAATACTAAGCGGTGATGCAGATCCCATGGAGCGCCTGTGACAGGATGTTTATTTTGGCCCCTCATTCAAACAGAAGAATGCATGCATGTGTGTGGTTATAAATATAAAGCTGTGTGTAAGCTTTTTTTAAAAAAGATTTATTGGGGAGCCTGGGTGGCTCAGGGGGTTAAAGCCTCTGCCTTCGGCCTGGGTCATTATCTCGGGGTCCTCGAATCGAGCCCCGCATCGGGCTCTCTGTTCAACGGGGAGCCTGTTTCCCCCTCTCTCTCTGCCTGCTTCTCTGCCTACTTGTGATCTCTCTGTCTCTGTTAAAAAAAAAAAAAACCTTAAAAAAGATTTATTTATTTATTTATTTGAGAGAGAGTGAGGAGCGGAGGCAGGGCGGGGGGGGGGGGGGAGAGTCCCAAGCAGACTCTGCTACCCAATGCGGGGCTCCATCCCATGACCCTGACATCCTGTACCGAAACCAAGAGTTGGACACTTAACCAACTGCACCACCCAGGTGCCCCTGTGTGTAACTTTCTTATTTGATAGTATATTTAATACATTAATCTCCAGAAATATATGTTTCAGCATTACTTTTTAATAAATCTTAAAAAAAATTTATTTATTTATTTGTTTGTTTATTTATTTATAACATGAGCGGGGGGGGGGGGGGGGG
>JAPYYJ010004273.1:0-10616 GCA_028533885.1 Nasua narica
TTTTTTTTTTGTTCAGAGGGTCAGGGTCACCAAAGAGCTTATAGGACTGTGAGAAGGAAGAGACATCCTGTGCCTCCCCTCCATATCTCAGGGGCTTGGAGTGTCAGAGCTTGGAGGAGGGACTTGAGACACAAAAGACCAAATGCGTGGTGAGTTCAGCATGCAGGAATGTCCTGCAAACCCTTGACCTTGGTGCTGGTCTGGCTCAGCATAGGGGTTAATATTGTCCTCCCGCTGGAGCCCGGACACCGATCCAGACTTCAGACTTCCTTATTCAATAACTGAGTCATGTACCCTCTCGGTACCTCAGTCTTCCTATGTGTGTGTGTGGGGGGAGGATGATGATGATAACGATGATTGAGATGATTGTGCTTCCTAGGGTCTGTATAAGAATTAAATAAATTTAACTGTCCAAGTAAAAGATTTGGCAGCATTACTAGGTTGGATTCCGAGCTAGTTTGCTAAAAGGAGCCAGGTTTGAGATGGCAAAGAGAAAATGGCCTCATGGTGCTTTTAGGGAAATATTTAACTTTGCCTCACATTTATTAAATAGGTTAAAAATTCCCTCAGTCCTTCCTGCACCCCTCCCACCTTGCTTCATTCTTTCCTTTTCTGTCTCATTCCTCTCTTTCTCAGACATATAGGGGGAAAGAGGGAAATAAGTGCTTCTTCCAACATTTATTTGTTTGTTTGTTTGTTTGTTTGTTTGTTTTAAGGAATCCTTAATTCCACTGTACAACTTCCTGGAAGAGCCTGCATGGCCCTTATTAGCCACTAGGGGGCAGCTCTGCTCAGGGGTCCCGGCCGCTCGCCCGGGTTGTAAATGCTGCAAGTGAGGTCTGAAACCCTTCCACTCCCTTCCCACTCCCGGTCTCCGCCAAGGAGGTGCGGAACATGTGCTGGGCACACTCTCGGGTCTCTCAAACGACAGCAGGAGACTGATGCTGTCTCCTTTTTGTGGTGGCCGGTGACCCCGGTGATCAGGGTGTGGAGTCACCCAGGACCTCAGTGTCCATCCATGACCCGCAGCCCCAAGAATGAATGGGGGCTGTGAGAGACTCGGGGGCTGAGCCCTCGGGGATCTTCCCGGGTGACATGGAGAGACAAGTGTCCTTTCCCTCTTTCCCATCACCCACAAGGTGGGTTTGCCCACAAGGCGGGATGGTTGTCCCCGTCTCTCCCTCCAAGCAGGGAATGAGAGGGGGCCCAACTCATGGGGTCAAATTCCTTTCATTGGTCTTTTATGAGCCCCTCCACCTCCGCGGACACACCTCAGCCCCAGCCAGGCCACACGGGGCTGTCTGCGTGTGAATGCGTGTGCATCTTGTCGCAAGACAGAGTCCAGAGGCCACGGGGCCTGCCAAGGACTGTATTCTCCTGCTCAGACTGCAGTAGCAAAACAGCACGGACGGGGTGGGAGGCTGCAAATCCAAGATCAAGGTGTGGTGGGCAGGTTGTTTTCCCCTGAGGCCTTTGTCCTTGGCTTGTTGAGGGTGGCCCTCTCACTCCCTGTCCATACGGTCCTGATTCAGCACAAACCCTTAGGGACCCATCCCCTTCTTTCAAGAACCACCAGGTGTATTGCACCAGCCACCCCCCCAGCCCCATTTTAACCTCCTCACCTCTTTCAAGACTCCTCTCCAAATCTGCTTCCGTGCTGAGGGACTGGAGGCTGTCCCTTTGTTGTTGGGGCTCCGGGGACACAGCCCACAGCACACTTGACTCACTGGGCTCAGTTCTCTCCAGTGTCAAGGACAGCTAAAGAGACCACCAGAGATTGCATATCCTCCCCACTGGGATGACAGAGGCTAGGAAGGGAGACGGGGGCAGGGAACCCCGTGAGGATCGGGGTGGGAAGGCCAGGGAGAACCGTGAAGGTACTAATGTTGTGTGAGGGGGCGGGGAGGGCGATCAGAGCCCTGCTGGGCTGCAGGAGGGTAGGGCTGGGGCTCTCCCCCCACTCCCCATCCCCCACCCTTGCACCTGGGCAGGGGCACCTGAGGGGCAGCCCTGCAGATACACACGCACAAAGGTTCCACCTGCATCAACCCTCTGGTCCCTTCTGGGTGGGAAACAGGGTGCCTTTCTCTGCCTCACCCTCCTGGGATGAAGCCCCTTCGCCTGGTGGGGGAAGGACACAGAGAGCGGGAACCCTATTCAGAGTCCAGTTCCGTCTAAGCGAACTCATTGGGAAAGGGACGTTTGTGCTGCCCAGGAAGCTAAGGAAAGGGCCTTGACCTGATAGAAGGTGGGGGAACCAGGACCTGGTTTAACATTGAAACTGGTTCCCCTCCTCCTGCTTTCCTTCATTCCTTCTCAGGAGCTACACTGCAGGAGATCCTAGCAGGAGGGCAGCCCCCTGCAGGATGGTCTGAAGATGCCCCCTCTACCCATCTGCTGTGATGTGTGTGTGAGAGAGAGTGTGTGTGAGAATGTGTGAGTGTGTGTAAAAGTGTGTGTGTGAGTGAGTGTGTGTATGTGTGTGTTACACCTGGAGAGCCAGCGACAGCTGCAGGGCTGCGGGAACTTTCTAACTCTCCTCACCTCCTCACCACACACTTCTCTCAAGTCAGGGCCAGTCTCCAGCACTCGCCCAGCTTCAGACATCCCCGCGTCTCCTCACAGTATTTTTAACTATTAGACCATCTCCCAAAGCAGCTGGAACGTTCTCAGGGCTGTATTCTAAGGCTCCAGCCAGCCCATCTGAGCACACCACGCGAATTCTGAGAAAGCACCTCGCCTGGTTCTGCTGTTCCGGGGTGGCCCTGATCCGGCTTCACGACCGTGTGGATGCGGAGAAAATCCATTCCGGGGAAGTGAGCGCCTCCGCGAAAATCTAATGACAGAAGAAGAAGAAGGAAAAAAAAGGGGGCCAACAAATAGATTTCTGCAGAATCCAGAGATTGCTGTACCATCCCCAGCTCTCTCCTTTGCCTTGGGATGAGCTAAGTTTTTCCTCCCAAGGAACAAGCCAAGTGTTTCCAAAGGACAAACTGTCTATGTCATTTTCCACAGCGGCGGCTGGTGTTAGCAACGTGGTCCCAACATGGCTGAGGAGGCAGGAGGGATGGTTTAGATGGAAGCCTTAGGAGCACAGGCAGGGGAACCGGGGAACAACCGGCCCTCCCCCCAGGAACTTAGGTCATATTCTCAGAAGCGTCAGAACAGGGATATCTGAGGACCCCACAAAGCAGAGCCCTTTGTGGAAAGTGTTTCTGGAATGTCAGGTGAGGGGGGTGGGGCAGGGAGCAGAGGCCAGAAGCTGATGGGGAGTTGGAACGACCTTCTCTAGGGAAAATCACCTCTCCTGCAGGGTTCCTTGGTCAGCAGGCCCGCGACCAGGGACACTGGAGTCACTCCGAGAAACACTGTAAAGCAAAAAAGCCAGGGGTGTACTCTTCCTCTGCCCTTCCAGACGTTTCCGCTCCTCCCCCGGGGAACAAGCTCACTACCACTGCCAAATCTTTCCAAGCGCATTCCCCACCCATTTTTCCACAGCCCACACCGACCCCCATGCCCAGGGGCGACTGGGTTTGTAGAGTTCAAAATGTGTTTATCACCATTTAAGTAACACACTCTAGTTGCAGAAAAATTTAAAACGGAAAAAAATGTAAATAAGAGATAAACAGGGCGCCTGGGTGGCTCAGTGGGTTAAAGCCTCTGCCTTAGGCTCAGGTCTTGATCTCAGGGTCCTGGGATCGAGCCCCGGGCTCTCTGCTCAGCAGGGAGCCTGCTTCCCCCTCTCTCTCTGCCTACTTGTGATCTCTCTTTCTCTGTCAAATAAAAAAAAAAATCTTTAAAAAAAAGAGATAAACAATTACCTATTATCTCCAACCACCCAGAAGACATCACTGATAGGACTGTAATATATTTCCTCCTGTTTGTTTCTCTCTCTCTCTTTTAATTAAAAAAAAAAAAAGGTTCTCTCCAACACGGGGCTTGAACTGATAACCCCAAGATCAAGAGTCGCGTGCTCTTCCCACTGAGCCAGAAGGCACCCCCTGGTCTTGTTTTTCAACACATGCTTTAAACATTCTTTAAACAAAGATGCAATGTCTACTTGGATTATGTTCACACATATGTTGCATGTACGTAATCTTTTTATCTTGATTTTTCCGTTTAACGTTACAGCTAAGCATTTTTCTGTGGGTGCTGTCCTTTTGCGAGAATTCTGCACACATCAGAGCAAGCGACCCGGAGGACCCCGCGGGAACGGGCTGCCTCCCTCTTTTGCTGCCTGAGAAAGCACAGGGTGTCGGCCGGCGGGGGCTGAGCCGAGGCCCTGGATCTTCCCCCAGCCCGGTGCTCCCTTCCAGGGTCGGGCAGAGCTGCTGGCCCGCTCATGCCAAGCTTCCTCCCACGGGGCCCTTCTGAAGCTTTCCACAGCCGCGGCATCAACGACACTTTTGTCTGCTCCACTTGGGGGAGAGGGCTGGATAGTCTGTTTTTTGTGTCCTTGATGGATCCGGCCCAAGTTCGATGGACCCACGGACTTGCTCAGTTTCCCTGGATGGCCCGGCTCCAAGCACAGCTCTGAAGCCAAGGAAACCAAAATCCCTGCTTCCAAAGCCAAAACGGACAGGCCATTTCCTGATAGTGCGTGCGTGTGTGTGTGTGTGAGTGTGTGTGAGAAAGAGAGTGTGTGTAAGTGTGTGAGTGTGTGTGAGAGAGCGTGTGTGTGTGAGAGATAGGGTGTGTGTGAGAGAGTGTGTGTAAGTGAGTGTGTGTGAGAAAGAGAGTGTGTATGAGTGTGTGAGAGCGTGTGTGTGTGAGAGATAGGGTGTGTGTGTGTGTGTGAGTGTGTGTGAGAGAGAGAGAGGGAGCGTGTGTGTGTGTGTGTGTGTGTGTGTGTGAGTGTGTGAGTGAAGTGAGTCTCGACCTGTGATTTTACTTCTGTGATACTAGGAAACAGCTTCCGTGCATAGTCCCGCGCGGTTTGCCGGCGGCTTTCATGCAAGAAGGCCAGCTAGCCCTCCCCAGCTGACTCAGCGGGAAGGAGGAGTGAGTGGCTGTGAATGAAATTTTTTTTGCAAATCAGTTAAACCAACAGCTGAACCAGAGCTTTGTGGATGAAAATAATCAGGTTTTTTAAAATATATATTTATTTATTTATTGGGGTGAGGGGCAGAGAGAGAGAGAGAAGCAGACTCCCCACTAAATGCAGAGCTGGACCCAGGACTTAGCTCACGACCTGAGCCGGAACCAAGACGCGAGCGCACAAGGGACTGAGCCGCCCCAGTGCCCCGAAAAAAATCAGTGTTTTAGGAAAAGCGCTGTGCTACCTCAGGTGTGAGCTATGTTGTAGGGGACTTGTTTCACAGCACAGCTAAAGTACCAAGGTTTACAAATAACTGGTTATTTTATTATGATAAAATATACTTAACATAAAATTCACCATTTTTACCATCTTTAAGTGTACAGTTTTGTGGAACTAAGCGCATATGACTCTTGATCTCTGGGTTGTGGGTTGGAGCCCTGCATTGAGTATTGAGAGTATTTAGCATGAGTATTGAGATGACTAAAATGTGTGTGCATGGGGGGGTTGGGGGTAGCAATAAATGCTTTGTAGAGAAACAATTACCAGGTGGTCCAAGATAATGTCTCTAAGGAGGTGAAATTTTTTTTTTTAAGATTTTATTTATTATCTATTTGACAGAGAGAGATCACAAGTAGGCAGAGAGGAAGGCAGAAGGAGAGGGGGACGCAGACTCCCCGCTGAGCAGAGAGCCCGATGCAGGGCTCGATCCCAGGACCCTGAGATCATGACCTGAGCCGAAGGCAGAGGCTTTAACCCATTGAGCCACCCAGGCGCCCCAAGGGGGTGAAATTTCTGATGGAGATTTTGATAAAATGAGAGGGAGTCATGCAAAAATATGAAGGAGGAGCATGGGGGGTGGGCAGGTAGGAGGGGTAGGAGGGCAGGTAGGAGGCGTACGCACAACAATGCTGAGGAGGTGTACCAGCTATAGGATCTTTGCTCAAGGTGGTAGAACATACAACTAAGAATGCCTCTCTCAAATAAATAAAATCTTAAAAAAAAAAAAAAAAAAAAAGAATGCCTTAGGGGCACCTGGGTGGCTCAGTGGGTTAAGAAGCTGACTCTAGATTTCCCAAAAAAAAAAAAAAAGAAAGAACCTGACTCTAGATTTCAGCTCAGGCCACCAACTCAGGGTTGTGGGATCAAGCCCCTTATTGGGCACCACATTCAACAGGGAGTCCACTTGAGGGTCTCTCTCTCCTCTCCCTCTGCCCCTCTCCCACAGCAGGAGCCTACACTCTCTCTCTAAAATAAATAAATCTTAAAAAAAAGGGGGGGCACCTGGGTGGCTCAGGGGGTTAAAGCCTTTGCCTTCAGCTCAGATCATGATCTCAGGGTCCTGGGATCGAGCCCCGCATCGGGCTCTCTGCTCAGCCGGGAGCCTGCTTCCCCCTCTCCCTCTCCGCCTGCCTCTCTGCCTGCTTGTGATCTCTCTCTCTCTGTCAAATAAATAAGTAAATAAAATCTTAAAAAAAAAAAAAGTTTAAGAATGGCTTAGACCGCCCTCCCTCAAAGACCAGGAGACCCCCCGGAAATTTCCAAGATCCCTTCAAGGTCCGTGGGATTAAAGCATTTTCACGATAAGAGCGCCCTCGTTGTTTCACGAGTGCGAAGGGGGAGAGTTGCAGTGCTTACGTGGCTTGCGAAACCACACAAGCAGGTATTAGATTCCAGCTGTCTCCTGTTAATTCAGACATTAAAGAGATTTGTGAAAGGGTGCAACCACCACCACTCCTTTCACTATTTTTTTCCTTGTGGAAAATTAAAAATTTTAAATATATATATATTTTAAGATTTATTTTTATTTTAGAGAGAAAGGGGGATTGCACAGAGGGAATCTTACGCAGACTCTAGCTGAGCGCAGAGACCAGTGTGGCGTCTGGTCCCACCTGGGGCTGAGTCCCATGACCCCGAGATCACGACCCGAAGCCGAAACCAAGAATCGGACGCCTAACTGACTGCACCACCCGGGAGCCCTGAAAATATATTTTTCTCATAAAACCGTGTTGTTTGTATTAACACGAAATGGGTTTATTATTGTTGTTAGACAATAAGCTAATACATAAATATTTGAACTTCTCTGTTTCAGTTTCTAATGTGGTAAATCTTGAAGCATTGCACACATAGATGAAGCTCTTTGGGGTCCTCAACAAGTTTTAAGAGCTTGAAGGGGTCCTGATACCAGAAGTTTGAGAACCCCTAGCTTAGCCAATCAGGATATTGTTATCTCACATAAAAGGAGGTTCAAAGGCAGACTGGTGGGATCTGGGGCAGAGGCAGTGGTTCAACCATGATGTTGAGGACCCAGGGTGCTTTCCAACTTTCCATCTGGCCACGCTCAGCTTTTAGCAACGCCCCTTCCTCGTGGTCAAAAGACAGATGGTCGAGCAGTTCCAGGGATCACAGACATGCATACATCAAGCCAAGAAAGGCTTGATGAGATCCCATGAATCTCTGCATTCGGGGAAATCTTTCCCAAAAGCTTTCCTATAGGTCCTGCTGGCCGGGATCAGGCCACATGCCCACCGTCCAGCCCTAAGGAGGGTGAGAAGCAAGTCTTCCATGGAAGAGGGGGTCCTGCAGCAGGGTAGGCCGGGGGAAGGTGCTGTGGGGCTGGAGCACTAAGACAGTTTGGCCTGCTGGGAAGCAGCAAGCAAGCCCGCCTGGGAGCCTAGGAAGGCCATTGGCTCCATGCATGCAGGAAAATGGGGAAAAGGTTGGGAACCACTGTTTTGGCTTGGAATCGTCGTTATATCTGGGTCTTAGGTTGACCTGGGACCGAGGTACTTTAGGATAAAGTTCAGTCAATTGCAAGAACGAGGCCCAGCTGTTTTGCTGGGTGAAAACGTGATATGAATTTGGAATCCATTATGCAGGCTTCCTTAATACCTAAAGTATAAACTCGGCAAATTAAACAATTTAGTCGTTAAAAAGGAAACGGCAGGTCCCAAAATGGAGTCACCTGTGCTAAACCCCACATCGGCAAACCAAGACTTAATATGTAACCTAACTGCAGTTTCAGCCCCCAAGGAATGTTGTCTTTACCATCAACACCAGCGAGATGATCCACCCGAGAGCCCCTCCCATTCCCCTTAGGGAGGCAACCTTGCCAGAAACAATGCATTCTTTGCAAATAATTTCCTTTTTCTGACCCCTTTCCCACCTTTAAAAACCTTTCCTCTTCAGAAAAAAGGGGAGAGGGCATGGCGCCTGGGTGGCTCAGTCGGTTAAGTGTTGGACTCTTGATTTCAGCTCAGGTAGGTCCTGATTTCAGGGTGGAGGGATCCAGCCCTGTGTTCCACTCCGTGCTGGGTGTGGTGCCTACTTAGGATTCTCTCTCCCCCCCTCCCTGAACCTCCCCACCCACTCCCCCCCCCCAGCAAAATAAGATAAATAAAATCCTTTCCTTTTCTGCAGCTCAGGGAAGCTCCCTTCTATGACTACTTGGGCTACAGCCCGATTCACAAATTGTTGAATAAAGCCCATTTAATCTTCAAAGATCCCAAGCTGAATTTTTGTTGTTTAACAGATTCGGTGTCACTGACTGGCAGCAAAGGAGACTTGCAAGGACTTGGGGAACAATAAGAAATGCAGACATGGTACCCTGCAGGCACTTTAGAGTTCTCCGCCTTTCTCATCCCTTCTGAGGGCTGGGGGTGAGTTCCCCTCGGTTTTGAGTTCTGCTTGCTTTGCGTTGAGCTCCCAGTCTAATTGGCTTTCCAGTCCAGGGCTTAGCAAGTCAGCTTGAGCTGGCACATGGTTCCATTCGGAACTCTGGGTTCAGTGCAAAATTCCTGTTGTTTGCAGTCTCTCTCCCCAATTCCAATCTCCAGTCCCCAGTTACTGGGATTTGGTGGTTTTGGCCTTTCCCCAGTTCCCGTCTGCAATCCTTATTTACTGGACTCTGCAAAAAAAAAAATTTTTTTATGATTTTATTTATTTTTTTGACAGAGAGAAAGAAAGAAAGAGAGCACAAGCAGGCAGAATGGCAGGCAGGAGAGGGAGAAGCTGATTCCCTACCCGAGCAGGGAGCCTGATGTGGGGCTCGATCCCAGGACCCCAAGATCATGACCAAGCTGAAGGCAGACGCTCAACAGACTGAGCCACCCAGGCGCCCCCAGATTTTCTTTTTTTAAAGATTTTATTTATTTGTTCGAGAAAGCGCACTAGGCAGAGGGAGAAGGGGACGAAGGGAGGGAGGTGGAGAAGCAGGCTCCCCTCTAAGCAGGAGCCCGACGTGGGGCTCGAGCCCATGACCTGAGCCAGAGGCAAACGCTTAGCAGACTGAGCCACCCGGGCACCCCTGAAGTCTGAAGGTTGAACCCACGCTGCGGAACCGCCGGTAGGGCACCCCCTTCTCTTGGCCTGTCCACAGTGCACTGTTTGATTGCCGCTCGTATGTGAAGGCGCACATGCTCGCCTGGCTTGTTTAGTGCGGATAAATGCTATTGCTGATGGAGATCTCAGAGGCCAAAAAGCTGCAAAAATTGGTGGTCATGGGTCAAGCACTTAAAATCCATTAGAGTGTTTGCCCGTCACTCAAAGACTCCCAGGCTAGAGAAAGCCGCTCACAGAAAGGGTGAGATGGACCCTAGGTCACCCGCCAACTTCAAGAACACTTTCAGGGAATCCCAACCCAGCGACACATCCCCTGTAGGTATGATTCTGCCTCCAAGACACCCCAAGGCTTAGCTGAAAAAAAATATAGAGAAATGGGGTTCTTCAAATCTATAGAGCCAAACATGCCACCTTCCAGAACACCTTCTTATTTTATGTCCAAGAACTTTGGCCCCGGAAGCTCTAAATATGTACAAAGATGACAATATCTTACTATGCATGTTTTGAGTCCTGAGAGTGTGGTTTGGTTACCTTTAGGTTGGGGGCCCCAAAATGTGGCCTGACAGAAATATGGGTCACGCTGTCTGTGACTAGATACCGCTGGACAAAAAACTTGAGCTAAATCTCTGTCGTGGCTAGGGTCTCAACAAACTGCTGCCACTCCTCAAGGGAATTACAACCTAGAATTACAGCGGCCATAATGAGGAATGTTCCAGTTGGATAAGATCAGTTAAGAAGTGCATTTAAGGGGCGCCTGGCTGGCTCAGTGGGTTAAGGCCTCTGCCTTCGGCCCGGGTCGTGGTCTTGGGGTCCTGGGATCGAGCCCCGCATCGGGCTCTCTGCTCACCGGGGAGCCTGCTTCCCCCTCTCTCTGCCTGCCTCTCTGCCTACTTGTGATCTCTCTCTCTCTGTGTCAAATAAATGGGATCTTTAAAAAAAAAAGTGCATTTTAAAGCAATGCCTACCAGGGACCCCTGGGTGGCTCAGTCAGTTAAGTCTCTGTCTTCTGCTCTGGTCCTGAGCCCAGGGTCCACAGATTGAGTCTCGAATCCGGCTCCCTTGCACAACAGGGAGCCTGCCTCTCTGCCTGCTGTTCCCCCTGCTTGTGCTCTCTCTCCCTCTCCCTCTCTGCTCACTCTCTCAAATAAATCAATAAATAAAATCATTAAAAAATAAGTATGAAAGTCTTTCTTTTTTAAATTCATTTGAGAGAGATACAGAGACAGGGACAGAGAGAACA
>JAPYYJ010004274.1:0-10616 GCA_028533885.1 Nasua narica
GGTGATCCTGGTGGTGGGTATCGAGAGGGGCACGTACTGCATGGAGCACTGGGTGTGGTGCTGAACAATCAATTTTGTAACACTGAAAAATTAAAATAAATTTGGGGAAAAAAAAAAGATTTTATTTATTGATTTGACACAGAGAGAGACAGCAAGAGAGGGAACACAAGCAAGGGGAGTGGGAAATGGAGAAGCAAGCTTCCAGTGGAGCAGGGAGCTCAGGGGCTCGATCCCAGGACTCTGGGATCATGACCTGAGCTGAAGGCAGATATTTATAGACTGAGCCACCCAGGTGCCCCTGGAAACTTTTTATCTTGATAAAGTCCCAAAAGTTCATTTTCGCTTTTGTTTCCATTGCCTTCGAAGACATGTCTTGAAAGAAGTTGCTGTGGCCAATGTTGAAGAGGTTACTGCCTATATTGTCCTCTAGGATTCTGATGGATTCCTGTCTTACATTGAGGTCTTTTATCCTTTTCGAGTTCATCTTTGTATATGGTGTAAGAGAATGTTCAAGTTTCATTCTTCTATATATAACTGTCCAATTTTCCCAGCACCATTTATTGAAGAGACTATCTTTCACTGGATATTTTTTCCTGCTTTGTCGAGGATTATTTGACCATAGAGTTGAGGGTCTATATCTGGACTCCCTACTCTATTCAACTGGCCTATGTGTCCATTTTTGTGCCAATACCACGCTCTCTTGGTGATCACTGCTTTGTAGTGAAGCTTGAAATCAGGCAACGTGATGCCCCCAGCCTTGCTTTTCTTTTTCAAAATTTTCTTAGCAATTTGGGGTCTTTTCTGGTTCCGTACAAATTTTAGGATTGTTTTTTCCACCACTTCGAAAAATGTCTGTGGAATTGTGAACAGGATGGCATTGAATGTCTAGATTACTCTGGGCAGTATAGACATTTTAACAATGTTTATTGTTCTGATCCATGAGCATGGAACACTTTTCCACCTTTTTGTCTTTTGTCTGTCTTCTTCAATTTCTTTCATGAGTGTTCTGTACTTCCTCAAGTACAGATCCTTTACCTCTTTGTTTAGGCTTATTCCCAGATACCTTATGGTGCTTGGTGCTATAGTAAATGTTATCAATTCTCTAATTTCCCTTTCCATATTTTCACTGTTAGTGTATGAGAAAGCAACTGATTTCTGTGCACTGATTTTGTATCCTGCCACATTACTGAATTGCTGTATGAGTTCTAGTAGTTTGGGGAGAGAGACTTTTGGGTTTTCAATGTAAAGTATCATGTCATCTGTGAAAAGAGAGAGTTTGACTTCTTCTTTGCCAATGTGAATACCTTTTATTTTTGTTGTCTGATTGCTGTCGCTAGGACTTCTAGTACTATGTTGAACAAGAATGGTGAGAGTGGACATCTTTTCCTCCAAAGATACAGATGTAGGGAGAAGAAGGGCCACATGTACCCCAATGTTCATAGCAGCAATGTCCACAATTGCCAAACTGTGGAAAGAGCCAAGATGCCCTTCAACAGATGAATGGATAAAGAAGATATGGTCCATATGTACAATGGAATATTATGCCTCCACCAGAATGGATCAATACCCAATTTTTGAATCAACATGGACAGGACTGGAAGAGATTGTGCTGTGTGAAATAAGTCAAGTAGAGAGAGTCAATTATCATATGATTTCACTTACATGCGAAGCATAGGGAAAACCATGGAAGACATTAGGAGAAAGAAAGGAAAAATGAATTGGGAGAAATTGGAGGGGGAGAGGAAACATTAGAGACTGTGCTCTCTGAGAAACAAACTGAGGGTTTTGGAGAGGAGGGTGTGGGGGTTTGGGTGAACCTGGTGGTGGGTATTAAGGAGGGCATGTATTGCGTGGAGCACTGGGTATTATATGTAAACAATGAATCTTGGAACACTGAAAAAATAAAACAAAATTTAAAAAAAGAAAAAAATCTTTTGATTTCCTATGTAGTGGCTAACTGATCATAATAAAAAAATAAAATAAAATGCCAATACCTTAAAAAAAGTAACAAATGAAATTAGTGAGGTTTAGGATACAAATTAATACCCATAAATCAGTGGCATTTCTGTACAGTGTTATCTAAGCAGCAGAAAGATAAATTAAGAAAACATTTCCATATATATAATTGCATCAAAAAATAAAATACCAATAATAAACTTAACCAAAGAGATGATAGATTTGTACCCTGAAAACTATAAAACACTGATGAAAGAAATTGAAGATGACATAAACAAAATGGAAAGACATTCCTCGCTTATGGATTGGAGGAATTTACATTGTTGAAATGTCCACATTTCCCAAAGCAATGATCAGAGTCAATGCAATCCCTATCAAAATACCAGCAGTATTTTTCACAAAACAAGACCACATAATAGTAAACTTTGTAAGGAACTGCAAAAGATCCTGAACAGCCAAAATAATCCTGAGAAAACAAAAGAAAATAAAACAAGAGGTATCACAACCCAAGATTTCAAGATTACTAGAAAGCTGTAGTATTCAAAACCCTATGGTACTTACATGAAAACAGGCACATAAATCAATGAAACAGAATACAGAGTGCAGAAACAAACCCACATTTATATGGTCAATTCATGTTTGACAAAGGAGAAAACAAATACAGTATGGAGAAGACTATATTTTCAATGAATGGTGCTGGAAAAACTGGATTAACTACAATAAAATGAACCTGGACCACTTTCTAACACCATACACAGAAACAAACTCAATGTAAATTAAAAACCTGAATGTGAGACCTGAAACCATAATAATCCTAGATGAGAATGTAAGCAGTTATATATCTGACATTGGCCAAACCAAAATTTTTCTACATATGTCTCCTGGGGCAAGGGAAACAAAATAAAAAAATAACTATTAGGACTAGATTAAAATAAAAACTTTTGTACAGTGAAGGAAACCATCATCAAAACAAAAAGGCAATCTAGTGAATGAGTGAAGATATTTGTACTGATTTATCCAATAAGGTGTTAATATCCAAAATATATTTAAAAACTCAACACCAAACAACAATAAAACTGTTCTCTTGTATCAGTGTTGTCTATTTTCAGCATATTTTACTTTTATAACACCAAAAAATACATATTTTATACAAAGAAAGATGTATGTGTGTGTGCGTGTGTGTGTGTGTTTCAGAATAGGGGTGGATGAACACTAATGAGATAAGGTTCTTGGTACTAGGGGACTGGAAAAGAAGGAATGCAACCAAGGTTAAAGTTTCCCATGGAAAGCTGAAAGTAGCTATTTAAAAGAATTGGAGCTCTTTTCTTACTTTTCAGAAGCAATGTAGAATCTGAAATGGGTATATGGAAAGCAAATTCCATGTTTGTAATGGCAGGTTTTGGAAAAGAGAGTGTAGGTACCTGGGCAAAGTGGTAGCAATGGGAAGTATAGTGACAAAGCCTCAAGCTCAAGTTCAGCCGTAGGACAGAAATTTGGTTTTCAATCTAACACTCCCTCCATCCTCACATCCACGCCCCACTCTCCATACCCTAAAGCGGGCCTGACAGAATAAACCGTTCAGTGTTTCAGTGTTTGTTGATGGGAACATTGAGTGGCAAAGAGATAGAGGCCCTTCTGCTTAGAGGTTTCTTTCTAGGCTTTTCCTCTTTTTCACTTTTTTTCTTTATTTTTTTTTAAAAGGAGACTGTTTTCTTATATAAGCAAACTCAATGTCTATCATATTTTATTTTTAGATTGTTTTTGTTTTTATACAAATGTTGCATATTTATTATAGTATAGTGTAAAAATGTAGGTTCACAAATAAAACATAAATAAAAGTATGAATGAATGAATGAATGAAACTACCTGCAATTCCACCACCACAACCTGAAGATAAATATGTATACATTTTGGTGTACATCCATTCAGACATTTTTCTGTGTATTTATTCTTGCAGTGTGATTATGTTATTTTGCAACCTATTTCCTTTCACCTAGCAATTTAACATAAACATATCTCCAGGTTATTACAAATTTTTATTTTTAGACCTCTAAAAAGTTACTTTAAGGTACTTAACATTTTAATGTATTCGCTATGTAAAAATTGAAATATATAAAACGTAATAAGATTAAAAAAAAGATCAAAGCTGTCTTTAACCATCAGTCTCACCTCTACCTTGTCCTCGTTCCCTTCTCCATGCCTCAGAAACATAATGACATATATATGACATTATTTTGGGTGGGCTTCATGTTGTTATTTTCCACATAAATGCTATCATGTTGAACATAGTAATCTGAAGTTTACTTTTCTCACTCAAAAGCATGACTTCGATATCTAGATGCACTTCATTCTATTTAACTGATGTATGGTATTGTGTGGTGCACCATCATTTATTTGACTACATGCTACTGATATAGGTTTAAATCATTTCTAATTTTTCACTATTACCAACAACATTGAGATAAATATCCTTGGTGTACCTTCTTGTGCATATATGTAGGAATGTTCCCATAGGATAGATACCAGGAGAGAAATTAGTAGTCATTGAATGCATAACACTTAGCTTCAACATTTATCAACACATGGCAAACCTTTTTTCATCTAAACTCCACCGCCCATACACACTGGGTTATTTTAAAGCAAATAATATCATCTGGATGCTTATTTTGAAATTCAGTTTATGCCAAAAAATTGCCTCCAAGATGTCTATACCAATTCATATTCCCATCAACAGTGTTTGAGGTTATCTATTTTCAATACCTTTGCCAAATTTGAAATTATAAAGCTTAAAAATTCTGCTAATCAGGAATAATATTGTACTATTGTTTTAACTTGCAATAGCCTGATTAGTAGTGAAATTGTGCATCTTTTTATATACTTAACAAATATTTGTTTTGCCCCTTCTGTGAAATTCTTGTTCGAATTCTTTGCTGATTTTTCCATTTTGGTTTGTATTTTTATGAAACAAATAAGATGTTTAAGAATGAAACGACCCATAATAAATGTATACAATGTTAACTTGTGTTTAGCATTTTGAAAGTTGAGAGGCAATTAGACTTTTCATAGCATCTATTGATTCTTTTATCTAATTGTTGAACACCTGTTATTTTCCACACTTCAGAGAATTCCTACACTTACAAAAATTATTATTAGCTAAGTGGGAGAGATTGACATTAATTAAATAGCCACACATATAAGTATATATTTAGAAATAGTTATGGTCTCACTTAAGTGTGGAGTATAAAGAAAATCATGGAGGGCATCGTGAGAAGGAAGGCAAGGGCGAATGGGGGGAAATTGGAGGGGGTGATGAACCAGGAGAGACTGTAGACTCTGAGCAACAAACTGAGGGTTTTGGAAAGGAGGGGGTGGAGGGGTGGGTGAGCCTGGTGGTGGGTATCGAGAAGGGCATGTACTGCATGAAGCACTGGGTGTGGTGCATGAACAATCAATTTTGTAACACTGAAAAATTAAAATAAACATATTTGGGGAGAAAAAAAGAAATAGTTATAACTACAAATAATTATGTAAAATAAAAATACCTTGACTGAAAAGATTGAGGTAGTCATGCTTGTGGACCATTGGGTAGGCTGAAATACAAAAAGGGTGAGTAGCAGTTGCTCCAATTCAAAGGCCCAGAACCAATAGGAAAGAATATTTCATCTCCTAAATACATTTACCCTCTAAGGCTGTTTCTCATTAGCTTTAGTGTCACAATCTGCTTGGGAGGTATTGCTTTATGAAATAGAGTGAGCGGTTGTGGCAGAGCAAGACAGTGGAAGGTAGGAGACATAAATTTCGTCTGGTCTCAGGAATTCTCAGGAATTCAGCTAGATAGTTTTCAAACCATTCTAAACACCTATAAACTCAACAGGAGACTGAAAAGAAGAATAGCAGCAATTATATGAACAGAAAAGAGACCACTTTCTGGAAGTGTATATTTTTCTGGGGTCATTGTCACCTTTTTAGCATTTTGTTCTCTCATTCATCTATTCATTTCTGGACAACATGATCAGGCAGAAAAACTCACCTAAAAAAAAAAAAAAAAAGAAAGAATAAAGAAAGAAGCTTTAGCGACTGCCAGGGACCTAATCAATATGGACATTAAAATGTCAGCAGTAGAGTTCAGAATGACAATTATAAAGATGCTAGCTGGGCTTGAACAAGGCATAGAAGTTACTAGAGAATCCCTTTCTGGAGAAATGAAGTCCCTTTCTAGAGAAATAAAATAATTAAATCTAACCAAATTGAAATAAAAAAAAAAACTATTAATGAAGTGCAATAAAAATGGAGGCTCTTACTGCTAAGATAAATGAGGCAGAAGAGAAAATTAGTGATAGAGAAGACCAAATGATGGAGAATAAAGCTGAAAAAAAGAAAAAATAAACAGCTACTAGATTACAAGGGGAGAATTTGAGAGATAAGTGATACCATAAGATGAAACAATATTAAAATAATTGGGATCCCAGAAGAAGAGAGAGGGGGGGGCAAAAGGTATGTTGGAGCACATTATAACAGAGAACTTCCCTAATTTGGGGAAGGAAACAAGCGTCAAAATCCAGGAGACACAGAGAGACTCCCCTGAAAATGAATAAAAATAGGTCAACACCCCATCATCTAATAGTAAAACTTATAAGTCTCAGTGACAAAGAGAAAATCCTTAAAGCAGCTGGGGATAAGAGTTCTGTAACCTACAAGGGTAGAAATATTAGATTGGCAGCAGATGTATCCACAGGGACCTGGCAAGCCAGAAAGGACTGGCATGATATATTCATAGCATTAAAAGAGAAAAATATGCAGCCAAGGCTGTCATTGAAAATAGAAGGAGAGATAAAAAGCCTCCAGGACAAAGAAAAACTAAAAGAATTTGCAAACGCCAATCCAGCCCTACAGGAAATATTGAAAGGGGTCTTCTAAGCAAAGAGAGAGTCTAAAAGTAACAGACCAGAAAGGAACAAAGACAATATACAATAAGAGTCACTTTACAGGCAATACAATGGCACTAAATTCATATCTTTCAATAGTTACCTTGACTGAAAATGGGCTAAATGCCTTAATCAAAAGACTCAGGGTATCAGAATGGATTAAAAAACAAGATCCATTGATATGCTGTCTGCAAGAGATTCATTTCAGACCTAAAGACACCTCCATATTTAAAGTGAGGCAGTGGAAAACAAATTACCATGCTAATGGACATCAAAAGAAAGGTGGGGCGGCAATCCTTATATCAGACAAATTAGATTTTAAACCAAAGACAATCATAAGAAATGAGGAAGGACACTATAGCATACTTACAGGGTGTGTCCCACAAGAAGATCTAACAATTTTAAATATCTATGCCCATAACATGGGAGGAGCAAATTATATAAACCAATTAATAACAAAATCAAAGAAACACATAAACAATAATACAATAATAGTAGAGGACTTTCACACCCCCCATTGAAATGGACAGATCATCTAAGCAAAAGATCAACAAGGTAATAAAGGCTTTAAATGACACACTGGACCAGATGGACATCGTAGATATATTTAGAACATTCCATCCCAAAGCAACAGAATATACATTCTTTTCTAGTGCACACAGAACATTCTTCAGAAGAGATCACATCCTGGGTCACAAATCAGATGCTAGGTAGTACCAAAAGACTGGGATCATCCCCTGCATATTTTCCGACCACAATGCTTGAAACTAGTAGTCAACCACAGGAGGGAAGTTGGAAAGAAATCAAATACATGGAAGCTAAAGAGCATCCTACTACAGAATGAATGGGTCAACCATGAAATTAAAGAATTAAAAAAATTCATAGAAACAAATGAAAATGAAAACACAACTGTTCAAAATCTTTGAGATGTAGCAAAGGCCGTCCTGAGAAGAAAGTATATAGCAATACAAGCCTTTCTCAAGAAAAAAAATAGGTCTCAAACATACAACCTAATGCTACACCTAAAGGAGCTGAAGAAAGAACAGCAAAGAAAGCCTAAACCCAGCAGGAGAAGAGAAATAATAAAGATCAGAACAGAAATCAATGAAATAGAAACCAAAAGAAGAGAAGAACAGATCAATGAAACTAAGAGCTGGTTCTTTTAAAAAAAATAAGATTGAAAAAGCCTGGCCAGACTTATCAAAAAGAGAAGAGAAAGGACCCAAATTAATAAAATCATGAATGAGGGGAGTAGGGGCAAGATAACGGAGAAGTAGGAAACCCTGTTTCAACCAGTCCCCTAAAGCGAGCGAAATATCTACTAGAACACTGAACACCTATGAAATTAGCCTGAGATGTAAGATTATACACTTCTGGATCTCTGTTGGGAGCAGAAGACAGCAACGGAGAGGTAAAGTGGAGTGGGAACACTTGAACTGATACTGGAGGATAAACAGAAGAGGGAGGGAGCCAACAGAAGTGACCCAATGAAAGTAATATCCAAACAAAAGTGCCCTGTGATTGGGGGCTAACATTAACTTGGAGTCTGGTTAAAAACACTCAAAAAGAGCAAAAGATCTTAAGGGGCAACAAGTGAAATTGGGTGGTCAGGGGCATGGGCTTAAGCCCAAATTCCCAGGAAGGACACTACAACGGGCAACAACATGTGTCACAGAGACACCAACAAGGGGTCCAGTCCATGTTCCATTAGCCAGCAGCTTTCTACTTCTTGCACCACCACTCAGGCTGGGCCCACTCGCAGAAGCACCTAAGAGAGCGTGGTGTGGGCGTCAGCTGGTGATCTCTAGGGACTTGGTCCTCCATGTCCCGCTGCAGGGTCTGAGTGCTCCAAGCTCGCTCCTGAGAGAACATGGCGCAATCTCAGGCCAGAATCCTTGTGCATCCTGTGTGCATCAAGGGGTTTGAGAACACCCAGTGTGGGCCTGGAGCCCAGAAAGAAGTCCCAGCAAAAGCAGCCACCTGAAGCAGGCATTTTGAACCTAAAGATACATTGAGACTGAAAGTAAAGGGATGGAGAACCATCTTTCATGCCAGTAGGCTTCAAAAATAAATGGTGGTAGTTATTCTCATATTATAAAAATTCGATTTTAAGCTAAAGACTAAAGTCAGAGGTACAAAAGGACACTACATCATTCTTATAGGGTCTATCCTCCAAGAAGATCTAACAATTGTAAACATTTATGCCCCCAATATAGAAGCAGCCAACTACATAAGCCAACAGTAAATGGAAATAAAGAGTCATATTGATAATAATGCATTAAATGTAGGTGATCTTAACTTGCCACTCTGAGTAATAGAAAGGTCATCCAAGCAGAAAATCAATAAAAAAAAGAGCTTTGAATGACACATTGGACCAGATGGACCTCATAAATATATACAGACCATTGCAACCTAAAACAACAGAATACTCATTCTTCTCAAGCATACATGAAACATTCTCCAGAATAGACCATATAATGGGTCAAAAATCAGGACTCAAACTATATCAAAAGATTGAGATTATTCCCTGTGTATTCTCAGACCACAATGCTTTGAAACTGGAACTCCACCACAAGAAAAAGTATGGAAGGAATTCAAACACTTGAGGAGGTTAAAGACCAACCTGCTCAAGAATGTTTCCATCAACCAGGTAATCAATGAAGAATTCAAACAATTCAGAGAAACCAATAAGAATGAAAACACATTGGTCCAAAACGTATGGGATATGGCAAAGGTGGTCCTAAGGGGGAATACATAGCCATCCAAACCTGACTCCAAAAACTTGAAAAATCCCGAATACACCAGCTATCTCTACACTTTAAAGTATTGAGAAGGGCACATATTGCATGGAGCACTGGGTGTGGTGCATGAACAATCAATCTTGTAACACTGAAAAAATAAAATAAACATATCTGGAGAAAAAAATAAAGAACTGGAAAATCAACAACAAATTAAGCCAACACCACATACAAGAATGGAAATAATCAAGATTAAAGCAGAAATCAATGAGTTAGAAAGTAGAGACAGTAGAATATATCAAAGAAATTAGAAGTTGCTTTTTTGAAAGAATACCAATAAGATCAATAAAGCACTGGCAAAACTAATCCAAAAGAACAGAGAGTGGACCCAAATTAATAAAATTATGAATGAAAGAGGAGACATCATGACTAACACCAAGGAAATAGAAACAAACATCAGAAATTTTTATCAACAGCTAAATGCCAATCAGTTAAGCAACCTCGAAGAAATGGATGCATTCCTGGAAACCTATAAACTTCTAAGACTATATGTCTATACTGCCCAGAGCAATCTATACTTTCAATGCCATCCTGATCAAAATTCCACCAGTTTTTTTCAAAGAGCTAGAACAAACAATTCTAAAATTTGTATGGAACCAGAAAAGACCCCGAATTGCTAAGGAAAAGTTGAAAAAGAAAAACAAAGCTGGGGGCATAACATTGCCTGATTTCGAACTTTACTACAAAGCTGTGATCACCAAGACAGCACGGTACTGGCACAAAAACAGACACATAGAACAGTGGAACAGAATAGAGAGCCCAGAGATGGACCCACAACTCTATGGTCAAATCATCTTTGACAAAACAGGCAAAAATATCCAGTGGAAAAAAGACAGTCTCTTCAATAAATGGTGCTGGAAAAATTGGACAGCTATATGTAGAAGAATGAAACTTGACCATTCTCTTACACCATACACGAAGATAAACTCGAAATGGA
>JAPYYJ010004275.1:0-10616 GCA_028533885.1 Nasua narica
TTCCCTGGGCAATTCAGAAACAATTCTTTTGGGCTTATACCTGCTCTCGCTTTGCATTCTTCCTGAGTCAGACTTAGTTTTTCAACAACGTTCTTTAACACTCTCGCCACTAGGTTAGCAGCCAACATGGAAGCCTCTAGAAGGAAACTGTCTGGATTTGAACACGGGTTCTGCCACTTACTCTCATCTGAGGCAAGTAAATGAACTGTTCAGTGCTTCACTTTTGCTATCACTGATTTGTGCCAATCCACGTGTGTACCTGATGGAGTGGTGATGATCAAACGAGTTAAAATGAGAAGTGCTTGTAACAATGCCTAGTACGGAGTAGCCACTCTTCAAGATGTAGCTCTCAAAATGGTTAACTAGTAGCACTGCACTAATATTACGGCTACTGATGCCATTATCTATTACTGAGTCTAATTATAATTGAGTCTAATGCTGGGGATTTTTTTAGGGAATCTACATACATTTTCTCGACTAAACAAACCTCTGGGAGCCACATATTACTGATTCCATTTTATAGACTAGGAAATTATCTTTAGAGAGGTTTAGTAACTTGGTAAAACTAAAAAGTGACTGGATAAGTTTAATTCCCAAACCTGTATTTTCAACAATTAATAATGAATTTCTTGAAGATTCTTTATGTCTCTCTTTTAAGAGTTTGACAGGAGCCTTATTCTTGCAGGAATTATTTTTCAATTTACTCTCACTTCTAAATCTAAAGCCACACTTGGCATGCCATCCCCCATCTGCCTGGAATGCAAAATATCCTTTACTCTCAGGTGTCCTAGGCTAGATCTCTCTATTCTTGTTGAAAACCTTAGCATACTTAGCTTAGACCTTGAGCATACTTTGAGCGGGTAGCTGACTCGGCCCAATTTTTTTTTTTTTTTTTTAAATTCTCAATTCTAAAGTCTTGGTGGATTTCTTTCCCACAGGTCTGTTGCTGTCCATTTCCAGGTTCTGCCCTTTAGTTGTCCTATTTCTTATTCGGAACAAATTTCCTTTAGCATTTAGCAAGTCTTAAGTGATTCCAAGTGCTTTCTTATCACTCAGATATCCTTGTAACCAGGTTGGTCTCTTAGTATAAGAATTAGGAGAGAATGGGCGCCTGAGTGGCGCAGTTGGTTAAGCGACTGCCTTCGGCTCAGGTCATGATCCCGGAGTCCCGGGATCGAGTCCCATATCGGACTCCCGGCTCTGCGGGAAGTCTGCTTCTCCCTCTGACCTTCTCCCCTCTCATTCTCAGTCTCTCTCTTTCCAATAAATAAATAAAATCTTTAAAAAAAAAAAAAAGAATTAGGAGAGAATGCTGAAGAATTCTGTCTTTATGTAAACATTTCTATTTATGGTAAATATGTCATCCAACTGAACATAATTTTGTTTTAGCTGTTTCTGTTCCTTTGGCTACCAGTTTGCTTCCAGTAAAGGAGATAATTTTAGGGAATGTGATTCTGGGAATGTACATATTGTCAAATGCACCATAAACTCTCTTCCCACCTTTCGCTCTCATTGCTGTTGGGAGGGTTGCTGAAATAGTAACGGTGCATGTATAGCTCTTATAGCCATTAGTCATTGTTCTGCTTAGACTTTCTATCTGCAGTAGAGTCAGTTTTGTGAAATGGTATTTTCCAAAAACGCGATCCATTTGGGCTTGGAAGTTACTTGTAGAAAATTGTACGAAATACTGTTTTAAAAAATGTACTCTATTTCCCCTGGTCATTTCTTATTTAGTATATTTGTTCTCTCTGTCTTTTAGTTGGCACTCGATTTTCTATTTTTCCCAAGAAATTACCTTATTTATTTCTTAGTTCTACTGTTTGAAAATTTGCTACCTCCTTAACTTCTGCTTTTATGTCTATCTATCTATCCATCCATCATTCCTTTTATATTTACTCTTTCAGATGCTTTTTATTTCTTCCTGTGGATTCAAGGAAATGTCAGTGTCATTTTCTTCCAGGCTGATGACTTTAATATTTTTCTTCAGGGCAAGTTTGCTAACTATGAAATCCCTTATTTTTTGCTTATCTGGGAGTATCTTTATTTTATCTTTATTTTCAAAGGATAGCTTTGTTGGGTATAGAATTCTTGGTGACTTTTCTTTCCTGCTGCATTTCACACTATCTTCTGACCTCCATCATTTCTGGTGAAAAGTCAGGAGTCAGCCATATTGCCAATCTCCCGCACACAATGAGTCATTTACTCCCATTTTGGTAAACTTGGTGGCATTCCACAAATCTCTAAATTTAGTTCATTTTTGTGTAGAAAGCATTTTCCTGAACAGTACTGTGGGGGGATCTCCAGACATACACCAATAGAGTTCCAAAATACATAAAGACTGACAGAAATGACAGAAGAAAATAAACATGAAAACTATAATTAGTGGTTTCAATAGGCTACCTTCAAAAATTGATCATACCGACTAGACAGAGAACAAGTCAAGGTAAATAGACTTGAAAAACACTATCGACCAAGTTGACCTAACTGATGGTTTTAGAACACTCTACCTAACAACCACAGAATATGAATTGTTTTCAAAAACATACAGAATGTTTTCCAATATAAACCAAATATTGTACCATAAAACAATCTCAGCATATATAAAAGGATTGAGAAAATGCAACGCATCTTCTCTGATTAAGCTATTTAGAAATAAACTACAGAAAGAAATTTGGGGAACGCCCCAATACCTGCAAATTTGACAACATACTCTTAAATGAATCATGGGTTACAGAAGAAATCTCAAGGAAAATTATATTTTTAACCGAACGAAGGCAGAAATATATCAAATCACATGGAATGCTGTAGGGACTAAGGGGATATTTATAGCCTTAAATGACTACATGAGAGAAAAAAAACAAAGGTCTGAATTATAATCTAAATTTCTACCTTCAGACACTGTAAAGAGAAGCAAAAATTAAACAAAAAATGAGCATAAGGAAGGCATAATAAAGATCAAATTTGGAATCAGTCAAATAGAAATCCGTGGTGGAGCTGAAGGTCGGTTACTTGAAACCATGTGCAGAGTTGATGAACTCTAGTGAGACTGAACACAGGTGCAGGGGAGAGGTCAGTACCTGACTGTGGACTGGGCCATCCCCCAGCTTGGTAGAGACCGACCCAGGATTAGTTTTCCACCCAGATTGTTGCTCAGAGCTCACTGCCTTCTCAGGGCTGAGGAGTCTGGGAAGATTCGCAGTGGCTTTTGTAGTTTCTGATGAGGTTAGGTGGGGCGCCCTCACCTTCGTGACGAGGCTTTTTATGCAGGCTGTCGGCGCCTGTGTAGCACTGTGTATTCACTGCAGGCACAGAGGTACAGAGATGTCTGCGAGGGGCTGGCCGACTCCAGGCTTAGGGGAAAATGCTCCTTCCTTGTTCTGGAGACAGTTGATTCAGAGGAGAGCTCTGCTTTCTCTGTGGTATTAACACCATACGAATAATGGAGCAGCTGTAGCGCCTTTCCTGGGTCTTGTCGATACCAGTACATGTTGTCATAGCCCATAGTTTGAGAACATGCCAGAACAATCTTCTTTCCTGTCCCTGAAACACGGTGTCTCGGGGTCTGGGAGATACCAGCATCCATGAGGCCTGAGAAAAGGAGACAAAAATTAACAAGAGAGGCCTTGATGTTGGAACCAGGTGCAGATTTCTCATTTTGGAGAAATCTGTGTCTATGACTTACCTGCCTCCAGAAGGTAAAGGGCCACATAGCAGAGGAGCCCAACAGCCATAGCGCAGTTAGGGCCAGAATGGTGTCTCCCAGCTCTGGGGAAGTGGGATGGGCTCTTGACGAAGTCATCGTGTGACAACGTAGTCCCTGCAAACTTTGTGGGCCCCACAGCCATCCTGTTGACACAGCAGTGTCATCTCTATCCCTTCACCCGTCAGAGGGCTAATATTTTTGTTTACTTCTCTCATCCAAAGTAGGCTAGATGCTTTGCTTATTTGTCTTAACTCAAGTCTCTACTCTTTTTGCCAGACATGAAACTGCAACTGTCTTACGAGCTGTGAAAATGAGGACGGCAGAGCTTGGAAAGGCTGCAGTAGGAAGATGTGACCGAATTCGGAAGGTCAGGGAAAGAAGTGATGTTCGATGTGAGTTCTGAAGGATGAGTTGGAATGAATTCCGCTGCAGAGCGGTGAGAGAAGAGCTCAGAAGAAGGACGCAGTGACCTGGGTGGCTCCATCAGGCACTGTGACATCAGGCACAAGAGTCCATGTTGAGAGGATCACAAGAGGGAGCCCATTTAGATAACAGGGATGAAGGGCTTAGGGCAGGAACTGACATTTGCTGAGTTCTCCGAAAATTGATCGTTCTTATTGTATGATAATTACACCACTTTCTCAGTCTTATTTCTCATCAGTTCAGGGTTCAGATTTTAGCAACTTTATCAACTTTATATTCAGTTCATCTTTCTCTTAACTGCACCATCAATCATGATGGAATAGAAAATTCGAACCCGTAGTTTTTTCCAATACATGCTTTGGCAACACCGACTAAAGTATTTTGGGTGCTGCTACAGTAAACAACCTCCAAGCCAAGACCTATCCTCTCTCCTCTCTTTTCCCCATTTCTTTTCCACAGAAAAGTCTTTAGTTTTCTTTAGTCATGAGTCACAAAGATGAATCCTTGGATCCCTTCCCCCTTTGTCTGCTCCCTTGGCTCTGGTTCACTGAGATCCACAATTGACGTTCAGTCAAATTCTTCCCGGGCTGCTACTGACCTGGGGGTTTGGATTTGATTATTTGGCTCCACTCTTTGAGGATCACCTTTAAGTACTTTATATATGAGAGCTGCAGGCTCCTGTCCACTCTTGCTCTCTCCTGTGTCCCAAAAGAATATAACAATTTTGACTTACCATACCTTGAGATATTCTTGTCTCATTTAAGACTTCTTTAAGACAAGGCTAATCATGAAAAATTTTATTTTTATTTATTTATTTTTAAAGATTTTATTCATTTATTTGACAGAGAGAGAGAGCTCACAAGTAGGCAGAGAGGCAGGCAGAGAGAGGGGGGAAGCAGGCTCCCCGCTGAGCAGAGAGCTTGATGCAGGGCTCGATCCCAGGACCCTGGGATCATGACCTGAGCTGAAGGCAGAGGCTCTAACCCACTGAGCCACCCAGGCGCCACCAAGGTAAACTTTATTTATTTATTTTTCAGACAGAGACAGACAGAAAGAGAAAGCACAAGCAGGGTGAGCAGCAGGCAGAGGGAGAAGCAGACTCCCCACTGAACAAGGAGCCCAGTGCAGGACTCAGTCCCAGAACCCTGGGATCATGACCTGAGCCAAAGGCAGACGCTTAACTGACTGAGCCACCCAGGTGCCCCTAATCATGAAAATTGAATGACATTTGTTCCATGCTTTTCCTTTGAAAATTGGTCTCACCTCAATAGGTGGCATCCAGGAAGAAAAAAAAAAATAATGAAATTTTACTGCCCCCTGCTGAAGAAAATGTGAAAAGGATGAATAGACAGAGATTTGAGAAGGGTCTTTCTGATGAATTTCGAAGAAATAGAAAGGGGAGAAGCCCCAAATTGGTCTAGGTGTGAGAAGATTTAAGGATAAATGATGAGCTGATAGAATTCCCCAGCAGTAACTAGATGTAAAATCTGATTCCATGGTAGAAGGGATTAAAGAAAGAGGGAAGAACCCAAGGGGTAGATGTTGGGTTGGGAGGAGATATGAGAGGCTTGAGTCCTACTCGGATGAAGGGGTGCTTGAAGGCAGGACTAACTCTCCAGCCCTTGTTTCCAGGGCAGGGATGACTCACGTGTGGCCCACCTCCCCAATACAGCTGGGGAAGCGTCTGGAGCAACTGCTGAGAATTTCTTAAGGTCAACAATGAAGGACACAGCAATTATTGAAAATCATCGTTACATATGTCCCCACACGTTTGGTCCAGAAAAGCACCCTCTCTCATTTTCCAAAGTTCTTAGTCTTCTTATAGAATTATGCTTAACCAAACATATTTTCTTTCTTTTAAAAGGACTTGTAGGTGGGGGTTGAGGAGGACTTAAATAAACATGCACCAGAACTCAGAAAACATGTTACTTGGAAGAAAATCCTGAGGAACTACTTGAAAGGCATCTTTTTCCTTTCCTCCTTCCCTTCCTTCATTTCTTCCATCTTTCCTTTACTAAGTCGGACATCGTACTCAGTTCTAGGTATATGAAATTGGAGGGACATCACTCTTAAACTAAAGAATATAGAGTCTCCGCAAGACTCAGTAAAGAATACAGTAACTATAGTTTCTGGAATGAATAAGAACTGAGTCTTTGGTCTGTGGGAGTCACAAATGCCTTCATTTATTTTATTTTATTTTTTAGACTACTTATGTGAAAGAGAGAGAGAGCATGAGTGAGAAGGGAGGAGCAGGGGCAGAGGGAGAAGCAGGCTCCCCACTGAGCAGGGAGCCTGACAAGGTGCTTGATCCCAGGACCCCGAGATCTTGACCCGAGATGGAGGCAGACTCTTAACTGACTGAGCCACCCAGGTGCCCTGCAAAAGCCTTTATAGTTAAGCTAATCTCTGAGCTAAGAATTAAGGCATGTGCAAGAGTAAGTCAGGTAGTGAAGAAACAGTAGCCCATTTCTAATGAGAAAGAACATTTGCAAAGTTATAGTTATGCCACTCGGATGGCTTGGTCTATTCAGGGAAACATAAAACATTCAGCTGAACTAGAGTGTAAAGGGCTGAGGGGAGCATAGAAGATTTGGCCATATTTTTAGACAGAGATCTGTTCATGAAGGGCTTTGTGTGCCATGTGAAGAAAGCCAGATGGAATCTGGCTGGTGGCGATGTCTAAGGCCAAGTAAAGCAGATGAAGTAAGAGGCTAGTGGGCCCATGAGAAAGGCAGTGCATTTTTTTCTAGGGAATGAATGTTGACAGTCTGCCCTGAAGTAGAAGGAAGGGAAGGGAAGGAGCAGCTGAATCAGATAAACACGTGTATTGAAAACTGCGATGTGTCCTCCATATTTCCCTTCAGGCAAGAAGGACCGTTTCCCTATCTGCTAGGAAAGCTGCTGATACATAGCCCCCTTTGTAAATTGCCTTGGCTAAAGAGACTACCCAGCTTCTTTCTCAGCCTATCCTTCTTTCTTTCCCTTCTACCTATGTTGGCTGAAATGACACTTTCTGACAACCCACTGAACCCTAATCTCCTCTGCAAAGTCGGCTTCCTAGAAAACCAAACCTATGGAATATGGAAGTAACAGATTTGGTTTTTTTCTTTTATTTAAGTTCAATTATCCAACATATAGTACATCATTAGTTTCATATGTAGAATTCAATAATTCATCAGTTGCATATAACACTGAGTGCTCGTCACATCATGTGCCCTCTTTAATGCCCATCACCCAGTTAGCCCATCCTCCCACCCACCACCTCTCCAGCAACCCTGAGGTTGTTTCCTAGAGTTAAGAGTCTCTCATGGTTTGTTTCCCTCTCTGATTATTTCCCATTCAGTTTTCCCTCTTTTCCCCTATGATCCCGTGTTGTTTCTTATATTCCACATATGAGTGAAACCATATGATAATTGTCTTTCTCTGATTGACTTATTTCACTCAACATAATACCCTCCAGTTACATCCATGTTGATGTAAATGGTAAGCATCCGTCCTTTTTGATGGCTTAGTAATATTCCATTGTATATATGAACCACATCTTCTTTATTCATTCATCTGTTGATGTACATCTTGGCTCTTTCCATAGTTTGGCCATTGTGGACATTGCTGCTATGAACATTGGGGTACAGGTGCCCTTTCAGATCACATTTGTATCTTAGAAGTAATAGATTTGCAAATGGACTTAACGTGAGGGCTTATGGAAAGAGGAATCTAGAATGATGGTTTCAATCAACGAGAAGAAATACAGTGTATGGGTCAGAAGGGGTCCATTCAGGGTTAGGGGACAATAAATTCAACAATGAATCGCTTGAATCTGAACTGTGGAGCATCCAGCCGAAAGTGTCTGGGAGACAGGCGAGACAGTCTGGAACTTATGAAAAAAATTGTCATGATCGTGGATGGGGAGATTAAGGAAGAATATTTATCCTAAGGGGAAAAAGAAGGCACAAGGAAAGTCCTAGAAAAATCTACTAGAATAATTAAAGGGAAGAGCTAATTGCCTATGAGAGAAGAATGATTATTACAGACGAGACTTTGGTGAAGTGTACATAGAAAGCAGGGAACAAAAGCCTAAAAAACTAACTTTTTAAAGGGAAAGATGAGATCAAACTCATACGGGAGATTAAAAAAAAAAGTGTGACATTCTTTTCAGATCAGAATAGGTAGAAAATGAAACAAGTTGCATCCTTTGGGTGAACCGTCACCGCATCATAGATTCTTTTGTTGAAATAATTGAGGTTCACGGGGTACAAAGACAAAGCACAGAAGGAAGTCTTCAGTTTGATTCTGAGGCAGGTTTTACATCAGGCTGTGGCAGCTCTTGATTAAGTATTTTTGTGCCTGGAGTTCACTGGCTCCCAGGAGGTCCTCTCTGCAGGGGAACGAGGGGCTTATTCCAATGCCTCAAGTGAAAGAGGAATCTCCAAGCTCTGAGCTTTGGCTCCGTGCTGGGGAGCAGACAGTTTTTTTTTTTTTTTTGAATTCAGTACATCCAGATAATGACACAGTCTCTCCACTCCTGCAGGTTAAGATTATTCCCAGCAAAGATCTAAGCGTGGGGCAGTAGATGAAAGGTAACTTTTATAGATCATAGTCTCTAGTACTGGATAAACTTCATCTTCTGAGTCAGATTTAAATACTAATTAAATTCACTCAGGATGAGGTTTTAGAAAACAAGGTAGTCAGTTTGTTCCTGGTAGAAAGGCACCGGAATACAGAGCTGAACAGCGCCCGATGCTTGGAGGAACCAGGGCTGAGAAGGGGACAGCAGGATAAAGGGACCGTCAGTAGGAGCAGAATGGAGCAGAGCACTTTACAAAGTGGGTGGAGACAGAAGCAGAAGAACCATGAAAAATCACATTGTGTCGGAGCTCCTAAGAAATGCTCTTACTGAAAACCAGGTGGTTATGGCCAAATGTCGGGTTCGTTCTCCTGGAAGGACACTATTGGGTTAGCCCCACTAGAAGAGAGAAAGAGGGTCAGTCGGCAGAGAAGATAGGTTCAGTCCAGCCTGTGGTTTCAGTCACCACATGGCCCGGGTGACATCGACCCTACGTGGCCCTACGCTCAGACTGAGACTCACACAGTGTAGAACTACTCAGACCCCGAAGGACCCCCATGTCCCACATGGAGGAAGCCTTCTGTGCCCACCTGAGAAAACGTGCCTCTGCGTGGAGAGCAGACGGCCAAGGGGCACTGTGCGAATCGCTGTGGCACGGAAGTGGAGAGCTATTTGGTTGGGGTGGCAGCCCCTAGGGACAGGGAGGATTTCGCCAGCTCCTCTCGCGAGGCCCTCCCCTTGAGAGACTCCCCTTCGTTAGCACCACTGACGCAGGAGTAGTAGGTCAGCCCTAGCCCCAGTCCTGGGTCTTGTCGATGCCAGTACATAGAGTTATGACCCTTAATCTGAGAACACTCCAGCAAAATGCTCTTTCCTCTCTTTATGATCTCGTTCCTTGGGGTCTGGGAAATGCCAGCATCCGTGGAGCCTGTGGGAGAAACATGACAGAAACTAGAGACAGAGCCTAGGAAGGGTCGTCTTGCCACAGGCTCAAGGGAGAAGCTTCAGCCAGGACCTGGAAAATTTAAGGCAGGGCTTCCCCATGTTTCCCGACCTCACCTGTTCTCAAGAGACAAAAGGCCACACAGCAGAGGAACAAGAAGCCCATGGTAGGGAAAGGCAGGGTGGAGTGTTTCCAACTCCGAGTGTTGGGGAAACAGAGCATAGAAATAGGAAACGGGAAATATTCGGTGGGTGATGTTGTTCCTCACAGCTTACCAAATCTCCGAGAAAGATACACCCACACCCCTTTCCCCCAGAGCCTGACCTTCACTCCCTCTTTACCCAGGCAGGTAGAGCCTTGGTTTAGTTACTATGTATCCTACCAAAGGTGCAGAGACTCTTCAACTCCCTCTTCTCGGCTTCCTGATTCTTCTCTGCCACCCATCCCACAGTGGTCTTTCTTCTTCTTCCCGCACCTTGTCGATTACAGTTGGTCAAGGTCACACCCTCGTCCCAGTTGAATGAGCTATGGGGTGAATTCAGAACCCTTTCAAATAAAGGGAAACTAGTCCCCATGGAAGGTTGTGACACTGTAACATTTCTCTTTTTTTCCTGCACTTACTCATTTTTTCCTACCTCAAGTCTAGGTAAGCCGTGAAATTTCAATCTATTCACCAGCAAGTTTGAGAGTTTTGTTTTGTTTTGTCTTTTCTTAGGGGAGCAGCACTACTAACTTTGTTCCAAATTTCTATTGTTCTTTAACGGATACTGCTTTTCTGGTTAATGTTTCCTGGGCACAGATCTTTACTGAAAGTGCAGGGCTAGTTGTAGGAAGGTATTCTCTTACTGCGGGTATGTGTTTCAATGAGATACTTACTATTTTCTTTACTATTTTGAATGAACTAGAACTTGTTCATTGAAGAGGTAATTTTAGCTTACCATAAATTGCTGCTGATTTTAGGAGGAAAAAGTCTTCAACATTTC
>JAPYYJ010004276.1:0-10615 GCA_028533885.1 Nasua narica
GCGGGGAGCCTGCTTCCCCCTCTCTCTCTGCCTGCCTCTCTGCCTACTTGTGATCTCTCTCTCTCTCTGTCAAATAAATAAATAAAATCTTTAAAAAAAATTAGGTCTTTATCTTCTGTTGTATAGTTCTATGGGTTTTGACAAATCCATTTGACATTTAAAAAGCATTACCAAGCAGACAGACAGGTTTTACTGACCTAACAATAACCTGTGGTGCACTTATTCATCCCTCCATCTCTTCCACCATACTCTGGAAATTACCAATATTTTTATTCTCTATGTCATTTTGCAATTTTGCTTTTTTCAGAATGTCAGGTATTTGGAATCATACAGTGTATGGCCTTTTCAAAGTAGTTTCTTTAACTTAGCTATTTATATGTAAGGTTCATCCATATCTTTTCATAGTTTGTTAGCTCATTATTTTTTATCACCAAATAATATTCCACTGTATGAATGTCCTGGTGTTTATCCAGTGACCTATTGGACATCTTGATTTTTTTTCTCATTTTTGTCAGTTATAAAGAGGTTAATTAATTAAGTCATTTTCAACCCAACGTCACCTAGATTTTTCCCTTCTGTTATCTTCTAAAACTTTTGTAGGTTTTCATTTTTCATTTGAATCTATGATACAGTTTTAGTTAATTTTGATCTATGATCCATTTTCAGTAATTTTTGTGAAAAGTTTAAGGTCTGTGTCTTTATTTATTTTTTTGGATATGAGTGTCTACTTGTTCCAGCACAATTTTTTGAAATGATTATTTTTCCTCTGTTGAATTATCTATGCTCCTATAGATTAATTGACTATGTTGTATTTTTCTGGACTTTGTATGTGGTTGCATTTATGTGTTTTTCACTAATACCATAATGTCTGGCATTATAGCAAATCTTTAGGTTGGATGGTTTTAGTCATCTTACTTTTTCCTTTTCCTTCAGTATTGTTTTGGCTACCCTGGCTCTTTTCCCTGTCCATATAACATTGAATCAGTTTATCTAAATGAACAAATTAACTTTGATATTTTCATTGGTATAGCATTGAATCTATACATGAAGTTGAGAAAAACTCACATCTTAATGTTATTGAGTCTTCTTGTACATGAACATGAAATATTTTTCCATTTTTTGGATCTTATTTGATTTTTGTTATCAGAGTTTTGTAGTTTCCTCAGATTGACTTTGTGATTTTTTTGTATTTATACCTAAGGTTTTTTTCCTTGGTGCTAATGTAAATGCTGTATTTTTAAATTTCAAATTTCAGTTGTTCATTGCTGTTATACAGGAAAGCACTTGACCTTTTTTCGTGCAATTTTATCTTTTCTAAAATTACTTACTGGTTCCAGAAGGTTTTTTGTTGAATTGAGGCATTTTATATATACAGTGATGTCATCTGCAAACAAAGGTAATTTTATTCTTTCCCTTCCCAATTGACATACCTTTTATTTCCTATTCTCTTTGTATTAGGTAAGTCTTTCACTACACTGTTGAATATGAGTAATGAAAAGAAACATGATTTTCGTGTTCTTGATATTAGGGCAAATGCATCTAATTCAAATGCATCTAATACTAATGCATTATAACATGGCATAACATATGATGTTATCTTTTGTTTTATTGGAGATGTTCTTTATCAAGTGGAGGAATTTCCCCTTTATTTCTTTTTGCTGACCGTTTTTGTCATGAATGAATGTTATCCTTGTAAACATTAGAAGTTTAATTTTTACATTTATGTTTCTGCTTTTTGGGATACTGATTTTTGGTAATATATGGTGAACATGGTGGATCAATTTCTGTTTTTGCTTTATGCATGACTCATTGTGCCAGTACTGTATATGGAGATTTACAGGCTTAGTCTACTGACTTTTATTGTCACTTCTTTCATGTATTGTTCTATATATGTTTTTGAACTCTTCGATTAAACAGTATATCATTTATTGTGCCAAATACCACACTACCTAATTACATTGTCTAAGAAGCCATAATGAAAGGAAGTATCAAAAAATATCATCAGGGACGCCTGGGTGGTGCAGTTGGTTGGGCAACTGCCTTTGGCTCAGGTCATGATCCCGGCGTCTTGGGATCGAGTCCCGCATCGGGCCCCTTGCTCCGAAGGGAGCCTGCTCCTCTCTCTGCTTCTGCCTGCCTCTCTGCCTGCTTGTGTTCTCTCTCTGTTAAATGAATAAATAAAATCTTAAAAAAAAAAAAATATCATCAATAAATAAAGTCAAAATGCAGAATGCCCATGTTCGAATCTGCTCTTGCCTGTTGTTTGCCCTTTGAAAAACAATATAACTTTTCCATATTGCAGATTCTTTTTCTGAAAAAATTATGAGAAATAAGTGAGTTACTTTATGTAAAGTACTTGGAAGTGTGCCTACATATAGGATATGCTAAGTAAATGTTAGCTGTCATTAGGAAGAGGTTGTAAAGCCCCACCTTGTAATTCTAAAAATTGTTTCAAATTCTTTCCCTTAGCCTTTCTATGTAGGCTTGGGAACCATTTTTTAACTTCCCACTATAAATGATTTAGGTTTGATTAAAACTACATTGAATTTTTAGGGGATGCCTGGGTGGCTCAGTTGGTTAAGCAGCTGCCTTCAGCTCAGGTCATGAACCCAGCGTCCTGGGATCGAATGCCGCATTGGGCTCCTTGCTCGGCACGGAGCCTGCTCCTCTCTCTGCCTCTGCCTGCCTCTCTGCCTGCTTGTGTTCCCTCTCTGTTAAAATAAATAAAAATAAAATCTTTGTAAATAAATAAATAAATAAAACTACATTGAATTTTTAGTTAAATTTTAGAAAATGAGACATTTTATGATATTGAATAATTCTATCCACAACCTTGATTTCTTTCTCCTTTTATAAAATATATTTTAAAACAATAATATTTTATACATTCTTTCATAAATGTTTTGCTCATTTAGATTTATAACTTAGCATTGTATAGTTTTTATTGATAAATTTGATATGGTATTATATTTAATAGTTTAAGGTAGATACCTTTATGATGATAAGGGATGTTTCTTCCATTCATATGTTCTTCCAGAATTTGAAAACTGTTGAATTTATCTAAAATGTCTTCCTCCAGTTACTGAGATGAAGATATGTTTTATTGTTTTTAAACTTATTGTTACAGTAAATTACTTCAAATAATTTTATTTTCTCTAAATTTTTGTCATTTCCTACATAAACTTTAATTTCTCATAATGCACTATCATTTTTTTAAAGATTTTATTTATTTATTTATTAGGAAAGAGAGAGAGTGAGAGAGAGCATGAGAAGGGAGAAGGTCAGAGTGAGAAGCGGACTCCCCATGGAGCTGGGAGCCCAATGTGGGACTCGATCCCGGCACTCCGAGATCATGACCTGAGCCGAAGGTAGTTGCTTAGCCAACTGAGCCACCCAGGCGCCCTGCACTATCATTTTTAATATATTATTGTGATATATACTCATATTTTCTTTAGATTTTTCAACAATATTCATAAATATGATTTTCTAATATATTACTTTTATTCTATCATAGCTAGTTTCACTTGATGCTAACACTAAATTATATATACTACCAAAATCAAAAGATATAAGTATTGTTTCCTCTCATTCTTGAAATTCTTCATAAGACTTAGGCTACCTGGTCCCTTATTAAGTGGTATAACTTTTGAGGTAAAAAATACAAATCTGGTTTTATTTTGGTCTAATAGATAGATAATTATTACTGACACATTTTTATAGGTTTTTAAAAAAAACTTTCTTGATGAATGATATACAGAAAGTTCTGTGTTTTAAATGTATGCAACTCGATGTGTTTGGAGTTTGTGTGTACTCCTATGAAACAATCACCACAATGTCATCACCATATCCATTAGCAGCTTCAGTAGTTTCCTCCTTCTTCCTTTCTTCTTGCTGATTAGAACACTTAACCCAAATCTCTCCTATTATTCAATTTTTGAGTATACAGTACAATGTTGTTAATTATAGGCACTGTACTATAGATCTCTAAGGGATAGGCATCCTCCACAAATGCATCTTTACTTTTCAGGAATATTTCCATGTTTCTTCACTTGATCCTCTCCCCTTCTAACCACCATTCATCTCTCTGCTTCTAGATGACTGTTTTAGATTGCTTATCTAAGTAGGACCATTCAATACTTGTTCTCTGTCACCTTAATTCACTTAGCATAATGTCTTCCAGAATCATTTATGTTGTCACAATCAGTAGGATTTACTTTTTTTTTTAAGGCTGAGTAATATTCAGTTGTATGTAAATACCACCTTTTCTTTATTCACCTGTCAATGGATATTTAGGTTGCTTCCTTGTCTTGACTATTTTGAATAAAGCTACAGTGAATGTGGGAATGCAGATGTCTCTTCAAGATGTGGATTTCAATGTCTTGGGATATATACTCCCACATGGGATTGCTGGACCATATGGTAGTTCTATTTTTATTTTTTGGCAGACCCTGTATAGCATTTTTTTCATTATGGCTATACCAATTTACATTCCCACTAACATGATGTTCAAGTATTTCCTCTTCTTCACTTCCTCACCAATATTTGTTTTCTGCTGTTATTTTGATTGTGGGCAGCCTAATATGTGTGCATTGGTATCACACTGATTTTTATTTGCACTAACCTTAGTGATATTGAGCACTTTTTTGTATGCCTATTGGCCATTTGTAAGTCTTCTTTGGAAAAATATGTATTTAGATTTTCACCCCATTTTAAATTAGATTTTTTTTGATGTTGAGTTGAATGAGTTGCTTATGTCTTTAGTATTAACTCATTATCAGATATATTGCTTCCAAATATTTTCTTCTATTTCACAGGTTGCATTTTCGTTTGTTGATTGTTTGCTTTGCTATGCAGAAACTTTTTAGTCTGTTAAAATCTCATTTGTATGTTTGCTTTTGTCTTTACTTTTATTATTTTATCAAAGCTGTCATTGCCAAGACCAATGCCATGAAGCTTTTACTCTATGTTTTCTTCTTCGGGTTTTATAGTTTTAGGTACTATGTTTAACTCTGTAATCCACTTTGAGTTGCTTTTTTGTTTGGTGTAAGTTAAGGGTTCAATTTGATTCTTTCACATATGGACATGCTGTTTTTCCGGCACCATTTGTTGCAGAGACTGTATAACAGATGTATGGGTATATGTGTATATATGTGTGAGTTTATTTCTGGGCTCCATAGGTCTGTGGGTTTCATAGGTCTACATGTCTGCTTTTATGCCAGTACTGCAGTGTTTTCATTACTGTTGCTTTATAAAATATTATGAAATCAGGAGGTGTGATGCCTCTAATTTTTTTCTTTTTGCCAAAAATTGCTTTTGCTTTTGTGGTTTCATACAGGTTTTAGGGTTTTTTTTCCTATTCTGTTAAAAAAAAGAAAAGAAAAAAGACTTTAGGGCTTTTATGTGGATTACATTGATTTGGAAGATCACTTGGGTAATATAGGTATTCTAATTTTTTCAAACTATGAATATGGAATGTCTTCCATTTATTTGTGTCTTGGTAAATTTCTTTCATTAGCATTTTATAGTGTTCAGTATACAAACCTTTCATCTCCTTGGTTAAGTTTATTCCTAATCATTTTATTTTAACTTTTTCATGATATTTTATTCATTTATTTATTTATTTATTTATTTTGTTTAGAAGATTTATTTATTTATTTATCTGTCTATTTATTTATTTATTTGACAGAGAGAGAGAGAGAGAGAGAGAGAGAGAGAGATATCACTAGCAGGCAGAGAGGGGGAAGCAGGCTCCCTGCCGAGCAGAGAGCCTGATAAGGGACTCCATCCCAGGACCCTGAGATCATGACCTGAGCCACACAGGCGCCCCAACTTTTTCATGATATTTTAAATGTTTTTTTTTGTTTTCCTATTATGATAGTTTAATGTTACTTTATAGCAATACTACTGATTTTTGTGTGCTGATTTCATAGCCTACAACTGCACTGGATTTATCTATCGGTTTTGTTTTTTGTGAAGTCTTTAGGGATTCCAATATGTAAGATCATATCATCTACATAAAGGGACAGTTTTATTTCTTCCTTTCTAATTTGGTTAACACTATTTCCATTTCGTAATTTTTCTGGCAAGAACTTCTAATACTATATTGAAAAGATGTGTTTAGAGTAGTATCCTTACCTTGTTCCTTATGTTAGAACAAAATCTTTGAGGTTTTTCACCATACATATGATGTTAGCTTGAGAGTTCATTTATGTCCTTTATTGTGTAAAGTTCCTCCTATGCCTATTTTGTTAAGAGTTTTTACTATGAAAGTTTCACATTTTGAAGAATGCTTTTTTTGAATCTATTGAGATGATCAGATGGTTTTTGAACTTCATTTTGTTAATGTGTTTATCATATTGATTGATATGTGTTTTAAACTATCTTTCATTCCAAGGATAAATCCCATTTGGTCTCAGTGTATGATCTTTTTAATGTGCTGTTATATTCACATTGCTAGTGGATTATTGAGAATTTTTCCATCTGTGTTCATCAGGCATATCGGTCTGTAGTTTATTTGTGATGTGTTTGGTTTAAATATCAGAGTGATGATGGCCCTATAAAATGCGTTTTTATGTGTTCCTTTTATTTTTTGCAAAATTATAAGTAATATTGTACTTAATTGTTCTTTAAATATTTGGTAGAATTCATCTATGATGCTATCTTATTCTGGAATTTTCTTGGGTGGTTTTTTATTACTAATTAAATCTATTTGTTATTGGTCTTTTTAATATTTCTTGATTCATTCTTGGTATGTTGTTTGTTTCTAGGAATTTGTCTACTTTTCAGTTATCCAATTTTTTGTCACTTGATTGATAATAGTCCCTCATGTTCTTTTTAATTTTTAATTTTTTTCAGAGATTTATTTATTTATTAGAGAGAGATTGAGAGAAAGAGTAAGAGAGCAGAGGGAAGGTGCAAAGGGTGAGAGAGAATCTCCAACCTACTCCCCTCTGAGCAAGGAACTTGTAGAGGGCCTTGATACCACCATACCTGAGATTGTGACCTGGGCTGAAATCAATAGTCAGATGCTTAACCAACTAAACCACCCAGGTGTCCCCATCGTGATCTTTTTAAACTAATGTTACATCAGTTTTAATGTCTCTTCTTTTAATTCTGATTTATTTATTGGAGTCTGCTCTATTTTATAGTCATGATATGAATTTGTTTTTAACTTTTCAAAAATTCAAATCTTTTATCAATTTTTTGTGCTGTTTTTATATTTTTATTTTATTTCTCATATACTTTTTATTATTTCCTTTTTTTTCTGCCAATGTTGGGCATAATGTGTTCTTATTTTTATACTTCTTTGAGGTACAAACTTGGTTATTTATTTGAGATATTTCTTTAATGTAGGATTTAATTACCATAAGTTTCCCTTTTAGAAGTACTTTTGATATATCTAATAAGTTTTGGTGTGTTAAATTGTAGTTTTCATTTGTCTCCAGATAGTTTCTGATTTCCTTTGTGCTGTCATTTTTGATCCATTGGTTTTTAAGAGCTTGTTTAATTCCAATGTATTTTTGAATTTTCCCATTTTCCATATGTTATTTGAATCTAATTTTATTACATCATGGTCAGGGAAGATAATTGTGAGGATTTCAGTCTTTTAAAATTTGTTTTTTGTTGTAGCATGTGATACATGCTTCAAAATATTCCATGTGTGCTGGAGAAGAGTATTTTTCTCCTTTTGGGTGTAATGTTCAGTTATGTATCTCTTATTTCTCTCTGGTCTTCAGTGTTGTTCAGATGTTCTATTTCCCTGTTGATTTCTGTCTGGTCAATTTATCCATTATTTAAAGTACTCAAAGTGGAATATTGAAGTCTCTTAATGTACAGTTTTTTGTTTTCTGCTGTCAGTATTTGGTTTGATCATTTAAGTACTTTGATATTGGGTATATATGTATTTATAATTGTTATATCTACCTATTGAATTGACACTTGGTCATTATATAATGACCATTGTTCTCTCTTATGACAATTTTTCAGAGTCTGTTGCATCTGATATTCCCCTGTCCCATGCTATCTTATGTTTACATTTCCATATATCTTTTCCGTTCCTTAACTTTCATAGAATATGTGTTTTCAAATCTAAAATATATTTCTTGTAGACAACATATAGTTTTATCCTATTCTTTTATCTATTCAGCCACTTTGCTTTTGCTTGCAGAGTTTCGTTCATTTACATTTAAAAATATTATAAATCGCAAGTATGTGATTTTGCCATTTTGTTGTTTTCTTTTGGTTTTTATAGTTCTTTTACTCCTTTCTTCCTTTGTTACTGCCTTCTTTTATGATTTCATGAGTTTCTGCATTGATATACTTTGATTTTTTTCTCTTTACCTTTGTGTCTCTCCTTTAGATATTGTCTTTGTAGTAACCTTGAAGATTATGGAAAATACCATGTAGTTATAAGTCTATTTTGAGTTAAAAACAACTTTAAGTGTACACGTTTACAGCCCTGCTCTAAGTTAATTTACTGATGTCACTAACTTAATTTACTGATGTCACAATTTTCATCTTTTATTTTATATATCTGTTAATATATTGTCTTAGTACAGTTTTTCTTTTCTTTTTTTTAATATTTATTTATTTATTTGATAGAGAGATCACAAGTAGGCAGAGAGACAGGCAGAGAGAGAGGGGGAAGCAGGCTCCCTGCTGAGCAGAGAGCCTTATGCAGGGCTCAATCCCAGGACCCTGAGATCATGACCTGAGCTGAAGGCAGAGGCTTTAACCCACTGAGCCACCCAGGCACCCCTCCAGTTTTTCTTAGTACTTTGTGTCTTAATTTTTACATCAGGGTTAAAAGTGATATATACACTAACATAATTGTATTAAACTATTCTGTATCTACATATCTATTTACCTTTACTAGTGTGATTTATATTTTTCTAAGTTCTTGTGTTGCAGTTTATAGCCCTTTTATTTCAAATTAAAGAATTTCCTTTAGGGGCGCCTGGGTGGCTCGGAGGGTTAAAGCCTCTGCCTTTGGCTCAGGTCATGATCTCAGGGTCTCGGGATCGAGTCCTTCCATGGGCCCCTACTTCCCCCTCTCCTCTCTGCCTGCCTCTCTGCGTACTTGTGATCTCTGTTTCAAGTAAATAAATAATCTTTGGGCGCCTGGGTGGCTCAGTTGGTTGAGCAACTGCCTTTGGCTCAGGTCATGATCCTTGAGTTCCGGGATCGAGTCCTACATCGGGCTCCCGGCTCCACGGGGAGTCTGCTTCTTCCTCTAACCTTCTCTCCTCTCATGTTCTCTCTCGCTTTCTCTGTCTCTCAAATAAATAAATAAAATCTTTTAAAAAAAATAAAAAAGAATTTCCTTTAGCACTTACTGTGTGCCATATCTAGTGGTGATGAACTCCCTCATCTTTTTTTGAAATGGTAATTCTTTGTCTCCCCTTTTTTTCAGAGAATTTTGCAAATTATAGTATTATTTGTTTGTAGTTCATTTCTTTCAGCACTTTGAATATATCATCCTACTCTTTTTTGGCCTGTCAGGTTTCTGCTGAAAAATCCAGTGACAGACTACTTTTAGATTGAGATATAATTGACATTTAACATTATGAATGTATAAGGTTTACAGCATATTCATTTGATATACTTCCAGATTGCCGTATGATTACCACTGTAGTGTTAGTTGTCACCTCCAGTGTGTCACATAATTATTTTTTCTTGTGTTGAGAATATTTTAGATCTACTGTTTTCATCAACTTTCATATATATGTATATATAGTTTCAAACTGCAATCAAAACGCTGTGCGTTAGGTCCCTAGAACTTAATCATTTTCTGAGTGCCCATCTGTACCCTTTGAAAACATCTCTCCAGTTCTTCTGTCCCAGAGACCGCAGTAAACACTGTTCTATTCCCTCTTTCTTTGAGTTAGGTTAATTTAGATTTCACATATAAGCGACATCAATACACTATTTTTCTTTCTCTTTCTGACTTATCTCACTTATCCTAATATTGTAAAGGGCCATCCATGTTGTTGCACATGGTAGAATTTCTTTTTTCTCATGGGTTAATAATGTATGCCATATCTAGTGGCATACATTTTTTTTTCAAAAAATACAATATTTTTTTCCCATTCATTCTTTGAGAAACACTTAGGTGGTTTCCATATCTTGGCTCCTATGAATAATGTTACAATAAACATATAAACATGATAGCGTAGGTATTTTCACTTCCTTTTCATATATACCCATAAGTAGGATTTTGGGATCATATGATAGTTCTATTATTAATTTTTGTAGGAGCCACTATTCTGTTATACTTAGTGGCTATACTGGTTACATTCCCACTTATAATGCACAAGCATTTCCTTCTTCTTACATCTTTACCAACAACAACAGATGTGGTTATATTTCATTTGTGATTTTGATTTGCATATCTGTGATGATTAGTAATGTTGAGAATCTTTTCGTTCGACTCTTGGCCATTTGTATATCTTCCTTGGAAAAATGTCTATTCGGTTCTTCTGCTTTTTTAATCTGATCGTGGGTTTTGTTATTCATTTCTTTATATATTTTATATATTAACACATTATCAGACATATATTTTGCAAATATTTTCTCCCATTATATTGGTTGCCTTTTAATTTTGTTGATGCTTTCC
>JAPYYJ010004277.1:0-10614 GCA_028533885.1 Nasua narica
CAGGAAAAGGGGTAGGTTTTGTAGGGAAACTTAGTGAGAGGAAACGGTAACTTTAGGTTTTGTACCTGTTGGGTTTTTTTTTTCTTAGTCAATTAATTAACATATAGTATAATACTAGTTTCAGAGGTAGAGTTCAGTGATTCATCAGTCTTATGTAACACCCAGTGCTCATTACATCACGTGCCCTCCTTAATGTCCATCACCCATTTACCCCATCCCCCCACCCACCAACCCTCCAGCAATCTTCAGTTTGATCCCTATACTTAAGAGTTTCTTATGATTTGTCTCCTTCTCTGATTTCATCTTATTTTATTTTTCCCTCCCTTCCCCTATGTTCATTGGTTTCATTTCTTAAATTCCACATATGAGTGAGATCATACGATAATTGTCTTTCTCCGACTGACTTATTTTGCTTAGCACAATACCCTCTAGTTCCATCCACGTCATTGCAAGTGGTAAGATTTCTTATTTTAATGGCTGATTAATAATCCATTGTATGTATACATATACCACACCTTCTTTATCCATTCATCTGTCGATGGACATATGGGCTCTTTTGGGAAAGTCTAGTGGAGAAAGCTTCTGGTTATACGGTCTAGAATGTAAGGAAACGATTTCAGGCAGACATACAGATTTGGGAGGAGTTTGGAGAGAAAGGAAAGGATCAACAATGCCTAACCCTCAAGAGAATCTAGAAGCCCAGAAACTGACCAGCGCCTATTAGACAAAGATTATTCATCATCTTGTGCCCTCAGAGTGTAAGGAAAAAATGGAGGGGACCCAAAGAATTGTCATAAAGCAGATTCCATCTATCCACTAGGGAAGGACAATCACGAGCCCCACACTGTGCAACACACACCTCCAGCTTCCATATTCTCTAGGGCAAGCAAGTCACAGCCGTGCAACGAGCCTCTTGGATATACCCTGCACCCTAAGGACACAGTCATTGCATAAATCCAGTGCAAACTAGCTGACGAAATACTACCACGTGTCAGAATGCACATTTTTGCTTCTGATCTATGCTTCTCCCCGCCCTCTCAACAGTAACGGCAACCAGGAAGTAGCCCAAGAAGAGGCAATACGCGGAGGCATGACTTCTTAACACAGTGACCCTGCCCTCTAGTGAACGTGGCCCAACCCAGTGGCTTTAAATCAGAATGATCAAATTGCATTCCCTTTCCTGAGGATGGAGAAGGGCAAAGAGAGGGGGACAGGGTGAGAAACACTTGTGGACAGGCAGGGCCACGAGGAGCTGTGACAGATAATTCCAACTGAAACTACTTTCTTTACCTTTTGTTTAACTTAAAGCCTTTGTTTAACTTAGGCAGAAATCCCTCTACATTCACTCTCGTGAAAGAAAACAGGTTGTATTAATAGGGCAGCCCCCTATGAGTTCCATTGGAGATTTCATTCTGATAATAGCATAATAATGACGGATTTCTGGTGCGCTGGGAGCTGGGGGATGCCTGGCCCCTGTATCCTTAGCCTCTGGAGGTCCAGGACCATGACTGTGTTATTTTATAACCCCTGCAGGGCTAGAACACAGTCCACGCTTAATAAATACTTCTGGAATTGAAATTGAAACAAAATTGACAGGCTGAGGCCATATCCCTTAAATAGGTAATTTCTTAAGTTGGTAACTTGGTAGCATGCATTTTACTCTCGTTCCTTGGGTCACGGAGCCTCTTAGAGACCAGATTTTCTTGGCAGCGGTGTATGAGCCTCATTTGGCTGGGAGACATATTTTATTGGTCCCAGAGACGGATTTACCATGAAGTTAATGAAGTTTACGCTTCAGGGTCCTTCCTCCCACTGACACTGGCCCTGGGGGTGCTGGGAATAGCTGGGAATTCTAGAGAGTTCCAGGTGGGAAGGGAAGCCAGGATTCAAGTAGGAAGTGTTTCTGCATTACCATTTCTGGTCAGTTGACCGAAGGATCCGAATCTTCCGTGCTGCACTTATAGTTGTGATTCCATTTCTCCATTTCAGTCAAAAGATACCCTTTCACGGACCATCCCATTTCTGATTTCGCACTCATTTTTTAAAGCGCCCTCCCCCCGCCCCGACCCGGATATATGAGGCTCAGGTTCCCCATCCTGCACTGGCCCCTGGTTGACACGCACTGTGTTTTAAGAGTTGTTTTTTGTTTGTTTGTTTGTTTTTTGTTCTTTGAAATTACTAATAGTCACTCGCGTTTTTAGAAACCATTACAAGGAACGTCTTCTCCCTGGGTTTTCAGTTTGTTTGCATATCCAGAGGGAATGGCAGTAAGTTTCTGTCTGACTGCAGTCGGCCTAGGCTATAGGCCCTCGCTGCCTCATTTGGACCAGCCCTGTGTGTTGGGTCGGCTGCAGACACCCCTCCCCCCAGCACGTCCTCTCCCATCACTGGTCGAACGACAGAAGTGTGCAAACCCGCGTGTAAGGTGTGTGTCTAACCAGGACATTCGCCAAAGGGGCTTGCACAGATCCCTACACACACTTCCAGTGGATGGATGAAAGAGGAAGAGATGATCCCCTCAAGTTGCGCACAAGACACGTGAAAGAAAAAAAGAGAAAACAGCAGACGATACCAGGGCCAGGCACCTTGGACAAGGAGACGATGAGGTCCAAGAGGACAGTGATGACCTTGGGGTGGCGGAAGGGATTGTGCTAAGAGAACTGGAGGTCCCGAGGTCCACATGAGTGAGCTGTCCTTTTGCTCCCCACCCTGTGCCCTGCAACCCAGCCCCTGACCCTAGGTGGCCCCATGACGAGGTCCACGTGGGGTCGGGGCTCAAGCTGACCACCCTGAGCTGGGCTGTGGACTCAACACTTCCAGACGCAACACTCCCAGCTGGCTGCAAGCCCAGGACCCCAGTTGTGAAGGGCAGAGGCTGATTGAGTTACACCTGTGTCTAACCCCCTCTCCTTCAGCGTGGGAGGGGCCCTTGGATGTGACAGATGACACAGCTACCATTAGGTTATGTGATCTGGCAAAAGTCAAGGGATTTTGCAGATACCATGACGTTTCCTTAATGGTATGACTTTGAGTTCTTAAAAGGAAGATTATCTTGGGTGGGTCTGGCTTAATCAGGGGAGTCCTTTAAAAGGGTCTTTCATGAAAGAGAGATTCTCCTGTTGGCCTGGACAGAGCGAGCTACGATGTGTTCGCGAGCTGCAAGGAGCTGGATTCTACTCAGCCAGTGAGCTTGGAAGAGGACGCTGGGCCTTTGAGAAGGCCGCAACCCCTCCTACCCCCATCGCCTCGACTGCCGCCCTATGAAATCCTGAGCCCTGGGCCAGCTAAGCCACACCCAGAATCCTGACCCACAGAAACTGTGAGATAGCAAGCATGAGTGCGAGGTGCTAAGCTGCTACACTTGTGGTAATTTGTTACCACGTTGTAGATAACCCATGGCAAAGTAAAGGAAAGCCGTAACACAAGTAATCCAAGGATTGCTTGGAATCATCAAGAATGATCAGAGGTCAAGGGAGGGTCAAGAGAGGGACCTAAAACACAAAACACACCATGGAGGATTGTTCTGGGTGCTCCCAATGTCCTATCTCATTTAAACTTCCCTCCCCTTGTAGAAGTAAATATTTCCAACATCATGTTCCCAGAAGTTGCCATCTTGGAAGACTTCGATAACTCACTCCAGGTCACAAAGGAAGCTCAGAGTCCGATGAAGGTCCTCCCGACGCAGGCGGCTCATGTCTCTACTCCACCTTACATCACAGGCTCGGGGGAGAAGTCCCAGGGTCGCATGGTACATGGGACGAAGGCCACCAAGATGGTCAAATAGTAGGACAGAGCTTGTGGCATGCCGTTGCTGCTCTCATAGCTGCTTGGAGATCTTTTCACCTCAGGAACAGCCTCTCCAAATTGCTTTTTTCCCCAAATAATAATAATAATAATTATAACAATGCTTGCACAGGGAGGAGGAGGAAGGATGAGCTTGTATACGAGCATATTTATATCCGGAGATATTCCACACCGTAGGGGGCACAAATCTCAGCGGGCAGACGTCAGCAGCTCTGGGCTGCGATGGGAAAATTGACATTTTAGTGACCAGCATTTCCCAAACTCACTCAAAAAAGAAACCAAGCTCCCTCGCACACACACACACACACACACACACACACACACACTGCCAGACCAGCCGAGGGAAAACAACGTGCTCCTGTCCAACTCCCTTGGGTCACGCAGACCCTTACTTTCAATGCTGGCTCCAGCTGTTTTCCTCACAACTTTCGCTGAAAAAGAATTCTCTGCCAAGTTGCGTGGACCTCTTCTCAGCCCGACAGCCCTCAGGAGAAAAATCTGTTCGGGGTTTTTGCTTTTGTTTTGTTTTAATGTGGTTTTTCCTCTACCCTGATCACCTTGCAACAGCTCCCTGTGTCACTGATGTCTTCCCCACAGAGCCACCTCTCGGCCACAGGCAGCTCGAAGTCCCTGGCATTTCCTCCAGGCTCCGGGGGTCCTGGGTTCCCAAAGCCCAGCCTCTCGACCTCTTTCCGTGGAAGTCCAGGAGCCTGGGGCCTGACTGATGACGACAGGAACACACTGGGAGAAGGAAGGGGTCACTCTGTCGGAAGAATAATGTCTCCCCTCCCCACTGCTCATATCTCAGTCCCAGGAATCTGTTACACTCCACGGCAAAGGGGGAATGAAGATACCAGATAGAATTAAAGTTGGCAATCACCTGACCTTGCAAGCAAGTTGACTCAGGGGGGCCCAGTGTAATCACAAGCACCCTAAAAGCGTGGAAGAGGGAGGCAGAAGTGGGGGATTAGAGTCACCTGAGGGGTAAGGGCTAGTCCCCACCACTGCTGGTTCTGAAGATGGGAGGAAGTCATCACGAGCAAAAGGGCATGGTTGGCCTCTAGAAGCTGGAACGGGGGTAGGAGACCATTCTCCCCCAGATTTTCCAGAAGGGACCAGAGGTCTGACGGTACCTCGATCTTAGCCCATGAGAACTCATCTCAGACTTCTGACCTCCAGAACTGCAAAGTAATAAATTCGTGTCATTTTAATCCACTGAACTCGCAGTAACTTGTTACTGCAGGACTAGGGAAGTAACACACTGTGTAGTGTATGGAAATGGGACATGGTCGCTGGGATACTCCTGTGCCTTCCACCTGCCTGGAAACCCCCTAGCGGCCAGGGCACGGTTCCCAATGGGAACAGGGCTGGGATTGCTTTGCCTCCCTTCTGACCCAGGAAGGGAACAGCCTCACTCAGAAAACCTGTCCACAAAGGACTGGTCTGATCCAAAGAATGAAGGCAAGGATCAGAGAATTCCGGCCGAGGTCTGAACTCAGGGCACCAGAAGTTGTCCCAGGAGCTTGTCCTATAGGGTCTTCACCTGTCACCTCCTGACCTTTTAAGGGTTGCATTCTCCTGAGACCTAAGCAGTTTTGTATGTGATCCAGAAAAACTGGGGCCCACTCGTGTAGAAGGTTGTAAGTCAATTCAATCCAACATCATGTAGGTACACAGTTTGGGTTTTATCTTCGGTGACATCGACTACTGAGCGAGCTTCTTGGGAGCAGAGCCTGTTGTACTTCCCGATGAGCCTTCTTTGGTGATTAGGAGCCATTCACATCAGGTTGAGTTTATAACCCCTGGCACATTCTAGATGTCCAGTAACTCCGTTTGGGCTTCAGAATGGATTTTCCCCCCTGAGGAGGGACTCACGCATAGGAAAAGCCTACAGCCTTTGCAAGCTAAGCCCGACCCCAGCTCTGACCCCCTCCCCCGCTCCTGAGACCCTCCCTCCTGGACTACCCCCCTCCTGCCCCCACGTGCGTTCCACTGCTGTGTCTTCCCCCAGAGGGAGCGCCTTGCGTCCCCGGGCTGGATCCGCGCATCCATCCCGGGAAAATGAAAGGCTTTTCCCTTTCCCCGCGGCCGCTGGTCTCTGCTTGAGCCCGTGAGGCCCGGGAACGCGGAGAGAAGGTGGGAGCGCGCTGCGTCCGGAGCCCCGCTAGGTTTCCTGCGCGCGCGCGCGAGAGAGAGCGCGTCCTGCCCCGCGGGGGAGCTCGCACCCACCACCGCGCATCCCCTGCGCCCCCGCGCGCCGCGCCCCCGCCGCCGGCCGGGACCCCGCTCCCGCCGCTCCCCCGGGCGGCCGCCGGCCCCGGGCCCCGCTCGCCGCGCCTGATTGGCTGAGCTGCTGTCAGGAGTAAAAAAGTATCGGATGGCAAACTTGGGCCCTTCATAAAGGCGTGGTGGCGATACTCCGCGGTCGCTGGCAGCCTATGACATCAGCCGGGCACGCCTGGGATGCCGCCGCGTCCGGCCGGACTCGGCGCAGGAGGAGGGTCCCGCCGGCTCGGAGTCAGTTAGCCCCGCGCGGCGAGGGGGGAGCCGCCAGCTTCCTGGGGACACCGGTTTCGGCCGCCGGCCGCCGCGGTCCTCCTACCCAGGGGCGCTCCCGGAGAGTTGGATGCGCCCTGGGTTGTTAGCTGCGCTCCGCTGGGCTCCCGGGAGCCCGTTCCTGGTGGAAAACAGGGGGCGTCTGGCCAAGGGACCAGCGGCTCCTTGAGACTCAACATGACACTCCTGGGGTCTGAGCATTCTTTGCTGATTAGGAGCAAATTCAGATCAGGTAGGGCTAAGTTGCTTAGCATTCCTTGTTAACTTTCCTCTTCTGCGGCTCGCAACTGCTTCCCAGCCAGCGTTCCAAAGCCGGCCGTGGCTCCTTCCACTTTGTCCCCCCAAAGCACATTTTTGAAAGTGAAGACTTTTATTTGACTTTGGGGTTTGGGGAGAGTGGAGGGGGCGGGAAACGTAAATGTCTTCCGTTTTCAGTGCTTTGAATTGTTGGATATGATTTTTGTTTGTTTTTATTTCTTTTTTGTTGTTGTTCTGTATCTGTGAATAGAAATTTTGGAGGGGTCCATCCGAAAGGAAGGACTTTAAAAATGAACAAATAAGGGATTTCAAGTTGGAGAGCTACACAATATCAGTTGTAACTGCTGAGAAGATGAACCTGACGCTGTGTATTAATAGATACAGGGTCACTTAAAATGTAGCTAATCCAAACAAATGTATTTCCCAAAAAAGTCACTTGGGGGAAGTAAAAATAGCAAATTTGGAGCACACGAAGTATTTAGGATGACATCACTGTAGGAAAAAAAAAAAGTCCAGTGCCGCAAATATTTTTTCCCAAACCATCTGATATTTATAAATGGAGAATTTCCCCCCTCCCCAAAATTTCTGTGTTAGTGGCGCATACAGAAACTTCTCAGAGAGGACGTGAAATGAAGGTGAGTGGAAGGGAGAGCTGGAAGTCCAGCGGCTCGCCATGAAGGGTTGGTCTAGGCGCCCATGGAAGGTACCAAAGTGTGGTTCTCCAGGTTTAGACAGGGAGACGCTCGCCCCCTGAAGTTCTTTCTCAGTAGCAATGTGTGTAATAATGGTTTTATAAAAGCGGCGACAAACCTCTCAATAAATGGCAGAATTCCTACTTAGAAGGTGGACGACTGTCTGAGAACTCCTATGTGAACATTCCCGGTAATAGGTGGTCATAGGATGCGGGCCTTGTTTCCAGTGATTCTCCGAAACTTTGCCAAATGGGACCACTCAGTGTTTTCACTTGGGATTCGTGTTTCAAAAATGGGTGTTGGAAAGTAAGGGCCATCTGGGAGTTCCTTAGACGCTTCTGGCTTTTAGATGATCTGTGGGGTCCCTTGGGGGTTTTCTAAGGCTCTGTACCGTTGAAGGGAGATGACCATTCAAGAGTTTCCGTGGCCACGAGCCTCCGTGCCCTGGGGCTCCGGGGTGAACCTGCCAGGCGCTGGGTTGCACAGTGGATGATGTCCTTCCTCAGCTTTCCCTGGTGAGGTGCTCTGGTTGGTCTGTTAATCCGCCAGAGACCTTGCCGCTGATTTGCGATGTGGTCCAAACCGCAGGGGAACACTGCCACCTTTCTGAAGAAGGGAAGATGCAGATTGGTTTTTGCAAGAAGCTAAGCTGATTTCGGATGCAGCCTGGCTCCCTTGGTGTAGGGGGCAGGGGAGGGGCTGCTGGTTTGTCTCTAAAACGATTCGAAGTACTTGATAGGAGTATTGCAAAACAGACTTAGGGAACTCATCAAGGAATCCTTCCTTGGGGAAAGCGCAGAAGAGAGGGAATTCCTTATTCCTGATTTAGTGGGTTAGTGGAGTCCTGGTGTTTCCCAGAAGCCTGGAGCTTCTGAGAATTCCAGTTGCCTACTCGCTTTCTCTCTATATATTTTTCTTTTCTTTTCTTTTTCTTCCTTTCTCTCTTCTCTCTCTCTCTCTTTTTTTTTTTTTTTTTCTTTTCTTTTCTTCCTTTCAAGCTTGGATAGGCTTTTGCATCACAGGAAAGGGTAGCTTCAGGAAGACCTATCAACGCAGATATGGGCATGCTTAATCTTCCAGCTTTGATAAACAGCCCAACTGGGGTCTGGAAATAGACGAAGCACTTTGGTGACTGCAGATACAAGGGGCTGATAATCTCCTGAAAGATCCAGAAGAAAAACAAGCAGCACGCGAAACCAAGTAAATGTCCTGTTGCAGAGCTCGATGATTCTTCCTGGATAGAATTACATAAAGTCCGGCTGCACCAGCTCAAACCTTGGGTAGGCAGCCTGCTAGCAAAGAGGGCCTGCCTCTTCCTAAGAGAACATCGTTTATTCTGTGTTTAACAATGTCTAGGAAAGCCTCTTCTCTGTTTTCATTTCTGCTCCGTTTGCTTTTTTCTCCTTCGCTTTCAGGAGCTACTCCCAACGTAAATTCGTAAAACTCTCTCTCACTGCCAGTGTTGGCTTTGCTGGTAGACCCTGGCGATATGTGTAAAATTATTTGAAAAACTAAATGCAACTAAACTGTTCTCTGATCACAGCAAGACGTCCCACGTTTGTGGGCTCGTTTATAAGTGAGCAGATGCCAACCAGCTTTCTGTAAATTATGCTCGCGTGACCTTGTCATTAAGGACAAAATCCTGCTAGAGGAGCCGTAAACTGGGATATTTTACACGTGTTAACATATTTAATGATATCAACTCCTCTTATGCGAGAGGCTGTGGGGTTTCAGGGTTGAGCGTGCGAATCTGGAGCCAAACTAGCTGGGTGTTTTTCAGGCGTCTCTACTTTCCAGCTGTATAACCTTGACCTTAGATAAATGTCATAATTCTCTCTGCCGCAGTTTGCTTCACCCGAATAGTGGTGGTTACATGAAGCAATTTGCTTCATCCAAATTATGGTGGTTGCAAGGATTAAATGTGATAATACAAGCAGAGCATTTTAGAAATGCCTGGTACGTGGTAAGCCCTTGAAAAATATTGTTATGACAGGGCATGATCCCGGGTCGGTCACTTCCTCTCTCCAAGTCTCGGTTACTTAACCTGTAAATGTCAGAAAGGCAGACCCTTTCATAACATTTTATGGTTTTATGAAGACGCACGAAGACTGGGAGCAAACAAAATTGCAATGAGGCTTATAGCTGTCGGACGTAAATGGTAGTTTCTAGAAATGCAGTAAGCAGTGTTACTTTTAGACCGGTCACTTTTTTTTCCTTTCTAAAAATTCTCACTTGTTTTGTGAATATCTGCGATCAGTATCTCTGTCACCAGTTACCATCAATACCGTAACCCTCGGGTCCACAAAACAGACCCCGACGTATGGGTACATACACACATACAAACACACACAACGCACAAAGGATCGGAAGGTGAGAGAGGCCCTATCCATGGATTTCCCTTCAAGAGAATGGCTATATCTCTTTGGCTTTTTGTCTCCTCTTCTGACTCAAACAGTCCCCGCAAAGGCAACCTCTGGTATCCCCCGTGATCTTGCCTCCTCCCCGCACAAGTTTAGGGCCATCAGATTTAATAAGTACAAACACAGGATGCCCAGTTGAATTTGAATTTCAGATAAGCAATAATTTTTTAGCGTATTGCCAAACTAGGGACATACTGTTATCTGAAAATCCAAATTGAACTAGCCATTCTGTATTTTCTCTGGCAACCCTACCTTCAACCTGACTGCCTTTGACCAGCTCTCTGTGCCGGCCCCTCCAGTACGCCATCAAGCTCTCGAGATTCTGGGTGCCCAACGATGCTTCGAAATGCAAAACTGGCATTTTAGGCATGAAAAGGGGAGAGTCGGAATGAGAAGGGGGTGCCGGGAGCATGAATGCTGGGTCACGGGGTGAGGGGGGAAGCCAGAGAAAGAACATGGGAGCTTCTCTCTGGGCTGTCTGGCGGGGAGGGGGGGTGAGACTGAGCAGACAGGCTGATTGGTGCTCAAATACAAGGACTCCCCCAGCTTGGGGTCGCAGCCAAAAGAAGCCAAGACACATGCAAAGCAGGCACTGGAGAGGCAGTGACTGACTCCGTCGGACGGGCTGAATCTGCAATTGCTTCCAGCCCCAAGATCTGATATTTTTTTTGTCCCCCAAGGGAATGGCCTTGAGTATTTTTGTAACGTTTGAAAACGACAAGCTTCATAAAACCATTACCGTGATGTTTTGGGACTATTTTGTTCGCCGGGATCTGGACAGACAGCAGGTGTTCAATACAGATTTCTTGAATGGATAAATGAATCACACCTGTCGTCTTCGTAATTAACACGATAATCTAAGATAATTGCTCATGAGCGCAGGC
>JAPYYJ010004278.1:0-10612 GCA_028533885.1 Nasua narica
AAGGGGTAATGGGGGGGTGGGGAAGAGAAATGAAACAAGATGGGATGGGGAAGGAGACAAACCATAAGAGACTCCTAAACTCATGAAACAAACTAAGGGTTGCTGGGAGGTGGGGGTGGGGATGGGGATATGGACATTGGCGAGGGTATGTGCTATGGCAAATGCTGTGAAATGTGTAAGCCTGATGATTCACAGACCTGTACCCTGGGGTAAATAATACATTATATGTTAATAAAAAAATTTAAAAAAAAAAAAAGCTGGGCTTTCAGGGGAATAGAGAAAATCATATTCACCAATTATTATTAAATAAAATCACATTATGAATTAAGATAACTATTAGGTGTTTCTGAACAGAACAATTTGTTACTGTCAAAGAGTAACAAATGATTAAGTAAAAATATTAAAATGCAATTTCGTAAAGAAATTGTCCAACTGCTAAAGAACACATCTTACAATTTAATCATTTTATTACAGACTAACAGAAATGCAAAACAAACCAAAAAAAAGTGGAACTTTTGACCTGCTAAAAATTAAGGAGATTGTAATTTTACCTGGGAAATTATAAATGGTTCCATTTGAAAATGTACTCAAAAGTGGGAACAAAGAAGCCACTGCTGTAAAAATAATTATGCACCCAATCCACATTATGGCTTACCTACAATGAGCCTCTCCTAAGTTCTTCATACTACCACTTATCTACCTATTTTGTCGCTATCAAAATCTACATGCTATTAAACACTCATGCACTTGATTAACTTATTGTTACTCTGACATTTAAAGTAAACTGAGACACTTTAATCACAAAATTAGTTATCTGCTTTGACTCCAAAGCCTCATCAAAAATAAAAGTCCTACTAAAGACACAATAAGGGCACCTGGGTGGCTCAGTTGGTGGAGCAACTGCCTTCAGCTCAGGTCGTGATCCTTGAGTTCCAGGATCGAGTCACACATCGGGCTCCCAGCTCCATGGGGAGTCTGCTTCTTCCTCTGACCTTCTCTCCTCTCATGCTCTCTCACTTTCTCCATCTCTCAAATGAATAAGTAAAATCTTTAAAAATAAATAAAGAAAGAAACAATAAAATAGATGTTGTATGTAAAACTGTTTGAAGACCTTGCAGTCTATCCACTATTCCATATCAGTGGTTCCAAATGGTCTATGGACTAAAGGATGTTTCTGAAACTAAAATGAAGGCTACTTAATAAGCTGAGAAATATACATGTACACCCCACTTGTACGTAACTTTAGGTACTTTGGGGTACTCCCCAAATCAGAACTACCCATAAACACATGTGTCTTGTGTGTGTGTGTATATATATTCAACAACATCTATAAAATTCTAAGATCAATCTGATCTCTAAGTGTCTTTAAATTTCATTCACACATTGATTCTTTAAAAGTTACTAAGCATTGGGGCACCTGGGCGGCTCAGTTAAGCGTCTGACTCTTGATTTCAGCTCAGGTCATGATCTCAGGATCGTGAGATCCTGCCCCATATCAGGCTCTGCACTGGGTGTGGAGCCTGCTTTAAGATCCTCTCTCTCCCTCTCCCTCTGCCCCTCCCCACCACTCCAGTGTACACACTCTAAAAATAAATAAATAAATAAATAATAACAACAGAAGGGTTACTGAGTATCAAGAACGTGTTTGGCACTGTTTGAGGCTCTGGGGGTACAGCATTGAATAAGATAATCAGTAAGATCCCCAATGTTCTCTTACATTCTGTGGGGAGAGGTGGACTAACTAGTACAACACATGACAGGAGGATCTCAAAAACAAGTATCACATTATATACAACTGCCAACAAAGATCTATGCATTTCTCCCAAAGACTATGTAACATCAAAACCTACATTCTCGGGCGCCTGAGTGGCTCAGTTGGTTACGCGACTGCTTTCAGCTCAGGTCATGGTCCCGGAGTCCCGGGATCGAGTCCCATATCAGACTCCCGCCTCTGCAGGAAGTCTGCTTCTCCCTCTGACCTTCTCCCCTCTCATTCTTAGTCTCTCTCTCTCTCTCTCATCAATAAAATAAAATAAAATAACCTACATTCTCTTCATATTCAGTTACTCCCTTAATTGTTGACTATTTTTAGAAGGGGTGGCTACTAAATACTCATATTTTAGTGATAAATATTATGAAGGTTTTCATTTCAGATGAGAATATAAAAGCATGAAATGAGGGGAGGGCTAGCCAGATGGTGGAGGACTTAGGTACCAGGAATTTAACTTGATAGTTCTCAAACCATTCTAAACACCAACGAACTCAACAGGAGATCAAAAAAAAAAAAAGAAAAAAGAAAAAAGAACAGCAGCAACTATGAACAGAAAAGTGACCACTGGAAGTCATATTCTATCCCTTCATTGTATTTGACCTTAATTTTTTTGTGTATATATATAAATTCTTCTTTCTTTAAAATTTTGGGATACAGGTTCTTCTAACAGACCAAAATATACCCTAAATCTACTACTACCCTAAATCTAGTGTATGGCTTTGTTCCATTCACCTGCCTGATCACATTCTTTTTTTTTTTTTTACTTAAATTTTTCCTTTCTTTTTCAACCAACTTATCTTCAATTCCTTTTTAAAGAATCTTTTAAAATCGAGATATCCATCTTTAGTGAAAGATTTATAAAAGTGCTAATCATGTTCTAGATGCCTAGTAAATGTTTTCTTCTGTTGGTGCTCTAGTAGGGGTAGTCATGGCCATTGTAAGTAGCATTTTACAAAGCATTAAAGCTTTCTCAGATGTTTCATTTTTCTCATCTTCTGTGAGCTGTGCGTGGCATTACCCTTCATATAAGGGATATATAGCCATCATGGTTGGGAAGTCCTTGAGGTAGAATTTAACCAAACTCTTCTCGATATTTTTTATATAAGAACTATTTTAAATAAGTGGCATTTTAATTTTTCCTATAGTTGTATTAGTTTGCTTGTGAAGCTAAAACAAAATATTCACAGACTCAGTGGCTTAAACAACAGAAATTTATTTTCTCAGGTGCCAGCAGATTGTTTCTCAGAAGGGCTTTCTTCCTGGCTTGCAGATGACTAACTTCTCCATGTGTCCTCACATGGACTTTCCTCTGAGCTCTCTGAGTTTCTCTTCCTCTTAGAAGGACACTAGTCTAATTGGATGAGGACCTCATCCTTATGACCTTCATTACCTCCTTCAAAGTCCTTGTCTTCAGATGTTCATATTGTAGGATTAGAGCTTCAATATATGACTTTTGGGAGAATATAATTCAGTGCATAACAGTACTTAACATCTGTAAATCTATTACGCTTACATCTTATAAGATCTTTTCAATAAAGCTTTGACATGATTTATAGTTTTTGAACTATTTGTAATAGTAAATATATTTCTCATTGCTAGATTTTGCTTTTGTGAAGTAGACGACCATAAATATATGTTACTCACACCATTCATGCCTTTAATATTCAAAAAATTAATGAGAATTTTTAAAATTTAATATGCTGTATTTCTGGGCATTGTTCTCCTTTTGGTTTTCATAGGACTTTATTTGGAAATACAACACAAAGGAGCTACTACTCTTTGGTATTTTGTTAAGATTCTTCTAAAGTTCATCTAAGGATAACACATGCAAATTATTCTTAAAACATCCAATTTAAGAAAGCACTAAAATAGGCATGGTAGAATGTTTATTTAAAAAAAAAATCTTAATATTTGCAAATCTTAAAACTCTGGTCTCAAATAATTTAACATGGCCTCTCAGGTTTGCAACAATCTCATTGACATTTAAACACGACTCTCTCTTAATTCTCTGTATTTCCCTCATACTACTCCTAAGCATTAAAAAAACATCTGTGTCATGAAACAATGAGTATTTCCAAATCGTATGACACAATTACCTTCACAGAATTATGCATTTGTTTTTTTAAGTGCATATGGGAATACTTGCAAAAGCAGGCTTCAATAAAGCAAAGAGTAAGTATCCTATAGACCCTATTCTCTGTTGCACAATTTAGAGTTAATAAAAAAAGATACATTTAGAATTTCTCAATCTTTCATGGATAAAGCAAGTTACTTTAATAATTTAGAATACTTAAAACTAAAATGATAAAGTACTATACAAAGTAGATATGTGTAGTACAGTGAAAGTGGTGTTTTCACAGGAGGTTAACTTTATGAATGTTGGTATAAAAGACAGTTGAGAAAAAAAAACAAAGCTAGAAGCTGGGTCTTTGAGTAGATTAATAAAATAGAGAAGTGGATATTGAGACTCATTTTTTAAAAATGAGAGGTAACACAAATAATACTTTGATTTATAAAGGGGATAATTATTGATATACTCCAGTTCCACATTTTATAAACTCCTCCTGTATAAAAATCCATAAATTTTTTTCACATCTCTTGACTTTGTTATTAATATCTTCAGAGATTAAGGGAAAAGTAAAAATTATATTCCACTGAAGTACCGTTTCCACTGTGCAACATTGGCCTTTTCCTCCTTTGTCATTGAGTGTCCATTTACCCCATATTCCTTACAACCGGTTTCAAGATAGAGTTCTGTTATTTAACCTGGATTCAGCTTAAATTAATAATTCAAATAAACTGCTTTTTTTTTCAATAATTATATGGGCCTAAGTTTCTGACAAGCTCTTTTTTTTTTTTTTTTAAATAAAAACCGTAACGCTTCAGCCCTCACCCACTTGAGATTACTGACTAGAATAGCTCTCACTACCTGACTACTTCCAGAGTTAGCTTTCTGGTTATTTTGCTTTATTTTAATCCCAGTTCTCTATCATCCATCTCCTCTTGGTACAGCTACTATGCCTAGGACTTTTTATTGTTTTCTTATTTCTGCCTTTCAGTAGATCAAAACTCAGCTGTTTGTGCAGTCTTTTCATAACTTTTCAAAGCTGAACTAAGCTCTCTTTTATCATCTACTTCCTTATACCATTTTAATCCCCAGAATCTTTCCTTAGAACACATTTATGTGAGCTAGTAGCACTTTATCATAAGCAACAGAATGATAGAACTTTATTATGTTAGCTGTAGGTACCATCTCTATGAATAATTGATTTCAGAAGTGAAAATTGAGAAGTGTATGTGAAACGCAGTGGGACTAGTGAGAGAATTCAGGACTAACATGACTTAGATGGTTAGGAAATTATTCTAGATTGAACAGCGTGCACACAGGGCTAAAGGTGAGAAAAACTAGCATGTCAAGGTTTTGTGTAGCTGGAGCTTGAAGTGCAAGGAAGTTTGATACTAAAATATCACAAGTGCCATGAGGGGTAGGATGGTTCTTGATTATCGGCACTAACAGAGTCATTGGTATTGTTTTACATCATCAAGAAATATGTTCAAAGAGACTGGGGAGATTTCATTCTTTAACATGGCTTATACCTTTCCTAGTCTGACGTTAAGGATTTAAAGCAGGTAATGATATCAGATTTGGAATTTATAGAGTTCATCTAGCTGCTGTCTACCAGAATGGGTTGGAGAAAAGTAGAAAAAAATCCCACAGGAAGATAAATGAGGAGATGAGGAGACTGAGTTATGCAGATCAAAACATTGTGGCAGTGAAAAGTGGAGAAAGGAGAGATGAATTGAGAGATAATCAGGATGAAGAGGATTCTAGGACTTGGCAATTCGGTTGTGGGGCCGAAGGGAGAAAAGGTTATAGGTGAGTATGAAGTTTCTTTCTATAGCAACTAAGTAGAAGACTTACCAGCAGGATTGGCAAGGAAGAGAGATTCACCATCAAGATTTTCCTTCTATGGCAGAAACTGGCTTTTTTGCCAGAATGCTTGTCCAGTGCAAATAAATTTAAATTATCTGGTCACCCATGGCGATTGTAAACTTATGGTTTATTGAATTGTATTCTGTTATCTCTGCTATTCTAAAGAATTCTTTTTGCTTTGGACTTTGTTAATATTGGTTTTTAATAGGCATTTTTTCTTTTTACAGCCATGAACCTTCTTAATGGACAGAAAATGTATGACGAAATTATTCGTGTTACTCTGTCTAAACATCAGACTGTACAACTACCTCAAGAGGGGCTTGATGAACAAGGGCTAACAAAGGATTTTGGTAATTCCCCATTGCATCGCTTTAAGAAACCTGGATCCAAAAATTTTCAGAACATTTTTCGTCCTTCTGCAACCCTTCACCTATCCAATATCCCGTAAGTATGAAACTTGGGAGTTTTGTAAGAGAGTACATTTAAAGAATAAAACATAGGGGCCCCTGGGTGGCGCAGTTGGTTGAGCGACTGCCTTCAGCTCAGGTCATGATCCTGGAGTCCCGGGATCGAGTCCCACATCGGGCTCCCAGCTCCACGGGGAGTCCGCTTCTCACTCTGACCTTCTCCCTTCTCATGCTCTCTCTCACTCTCTCTCTTTCCTAATAAATAAAATAAATAAATAAAATCTTTAAAAAAAAAAAGAATAAAACATAAAATGTATTACTAATCTTTCCTTTTGTTTTCCATCCTATTTTCCTAGTCCTTCAGTAGCAGAAGAGGATCTATGAACACTGTTTGCTAACACTGGGGGCACTGTGAAAGCATTTAAGGTTTTTCAGTAAGCAAGCTTTCTTGTCTTTAAATTAGTGACTTCATAGTAGTTTTTATCCTTTTTGTTTATGGAAATTGATTCTGGAATGGGTAAGAATTCAAGTATTTAAGCCCTTCCTAATTTTTATGAGGTATCTAATTTCAAAATTTTGTTTCAGAAGAGATTACAAAATGGCTCTTCTTCAGATGGCGAAGGTGAAGAAGTTATCCAGGCCTTGATTGATCTTCATAATTGCAACCTTGTGAAAGCCATCATCTGAGAGTGGCTTTCTACAAGTCAACAATTTAAAAAGGGGGAGGTGAAGATTGAGGGTGTATCAAATTGTTTGGTGTCATCACCTACTGACTGTTCAGAAAAGTGGGGACCAGAGTTTGATTTTTTTGTTGTTATTTCCTTTTTTTCTCCATGCTGTTATCATTCCTTGGTTATATATATCCATAAAGGCAGAGTTGTTAACTGCTGTATTTCATCTGTTCTACAGAAAGGCCATTTTTATTGTCTGTTTATGATTTTAGTTTAATTATACTTTCTTTTTTTGACTTAGTTGACATACATGCCCTAAAAAGGAAAACTAGTGTTACTTTTGTGCATTTACTAGGAAAAAGGAATTGGTTGTCTAGGGCACATTGTTACATGGGGATTACAATATGTTTAGGCAGGGGTGTGTAAAAAGGTTAAGTTTTTGTTTCTCCTGCTTGGAACTTAGTTTGAATTATTGGCTTGTCACATTTCTTTCTACTCAATCAAATAAGATACATGATACTGAAAGAATTAAAGCAGCATTTTCTTAGTTTTTACTACCTTAGCCTTTATTGCTTTAAAAAAAACCATTGGTCTTCTGTATCTCACAATTCTGGTCTAGATTCAGTTATGAATGTAGGCATTAGTAAAAATTAACAGGATGCAGAGTATTAATTTCTTAAGACAACAAAATGATTTCTGTAACTCTGAGCCCTATGTGAAAAGCCCTGTGGAATCTTAACCTTTTTGTACACACTCTTGTGGGACATATCATATAAATGTCAGCACTAAGTAATGTCTTGTTGGGGCTGAATATTTTTCGTAGATGTTTTTGCAGTTGACATGACTTATGTGCATTTAAATATATATTGCCATCCTTAGTTTGTAATTAAGATTTGGGATATGGTTGTGGATTTCTGAGCATGTGCAGACTGGTCTAGCTAGTTCAGGAACTGGTGCATGTATTTTTCAAAGATTAAGAAAGTGTCCTGCGAAAATTTGCAGGAAGACTAATTTTGTGGCAGTTTTCTAAAACTGACAACCAGGTGGGACCAAAGTTTATGTTCCTTTAATCTTAATTTACCTTGCATTGTAATATTCGGTTTTAATAAATCTTCAAAATATTTTGTATTTAGGAATAATTCTGATTTTAATAAAACCATGGCTCAGAATCTACAGGTCAACTTAATTTGAACAGTTCTTGTCAATCTGAACTGTTGATTCTGCTTAAATGACCAATACTTTTTGAAATTGATGTACTTAGTTTCAAGAGTCATAGAATCTGTTATCTATGTAGACAGAATGGTCATATATTTTCTATTAGTTGAGTTTTTAGATCCTTAGAAATGTAAAATTCAGTATAGTTTGAAAGTGGCACAATTAAAAAGTATTTTTCTAACAAAGTTGGGAGTTTTGATGGTTGTTTAATTTCCTTTTGTGTGTACTCTGCTTACCCCTGTAGCATGCTCAATAAACCCTTCTGTAGCTCGATATTCACCTTTTCTGTCTTTGCTGCCTTTTCTCTCTCCCGTTCTTTGTTTTTCACTCCACTGTGCTACTGAATTCATGCTTATTCTCTGCCAGGGTGGGAAAGGAGTAATAATATTACAATTCTATGGCTTTATACCATAAATAATTCTGGATTCTGTGAAAACATACCAGTGGTTTGTTTTTGTTTTGTTTTGTTTTTAATTTAAAAGATGGTAACTAAAAAAAAAAAAAGATGGTAACTGCTTTTCAGGAGGACACATATTAAACATTTCCCACACTGTTATAATCTACTGCTTTAAAGACATAACTTTTTTTTATATCTTGTTAATTCTTTCTATCTCTTTTGTTGTTGTTGTTGTTGTTGTTGTGTTTCCAGTAGATATATGCACTAATAGATCTTTTGGATTTGCCATGCTCTCTTGCTGCAGTTCCATCTTTTGTGTCTGCTAAAGATTTCCTACTAATCTTAGATTATCTTGTGAGTTTTAACAAAGGGTTGTAACTGGGAAGAAACAATAACACTTGGTGTGTTTTTGCCATGGGTAGGAAGATAACACATTCAGGTGTTTTAAAACTTTAGGGTAATGGTGATGTTACAATTGCCACTCTTTTTCAAAGGAGTTCAGTTAGGGTGCCATTATATGTGACTCATAATATTTTTGGTCACTGTTTAAAAATAGATATATTTGTGTCAGGTAACTTTAGAGTTATATGTTCCATAGGTTTGTTTTGCTATGAAATAACTAAGAATTATGTAAAACTCGTACAGTAGGAGAATAAAAAAACAAATGAAGGAGTAGAAGATAACTGTAAATGTGCCATATTAATACAATTCAGTTCCCTCCAAGAAAGAAGAATATAGTAAATAAAACAATTGCTTACATTTGAGTCAGCAACTTGGGGTTCTTTGGAAGCTAGGTGATCTCGTACTCTTTCTTCTTAAAATGGGATTATACAACAGAAGCACTCAAAGCAACAGCAGATGTGCCTAAAATTAAAAATATATATATATATATGTGTGTGTGTATACATATATATATATATGTATACACATACCATGGCTAATGAATAGTAATTGAACAAAATTGCTTCTAAGAGAACTTTTTTCTCCATATTGGGTGGTGGTTGAAACACCTAAAAGTAGGTACTTAGCCACCTTTCAAGTACTCTTTGCGGCTGGCTTTCGATTGAAGGAAGAAAGGCAGGTCCTGAAATGTGCAGAGGAACTGGATTGCTTCACTTGCTGAGCTGGGGAAGAGTTCACAGGACCTCTGCCAGAGGATAACCAGACACCAGAGTTCTTCCTCCCCAGGGAATGGCCGATTCTTCAGATTCTTAGAGTACACTGTGATTGATACACAGCCTTCCTTCCAAAGCACCAAGCCAGTGAAGTGGTAATTTTGACATTGTAGAATATTTAAAATTTGGTATATTAAAATAACCCAGTCCTTGTCATATATAAGTTGCTGAAATGCTAGGTGAAAATACTGTCAGCATTGTCATCATTCTTACCACCAAATGCCTCAGTCTTTCACAGTGAACTAGCGAACAGTGAACTGTTCTTATGACTTAGCAGCTTGTTAATGGGCCTTACCGGGAAAACTTAGGGTTTTTTTTATGACTGCGCTAGAAAACCCGTTTTTTGGACATTCAGAGTTATTTGGAAATGGGTTTGAAAGCATCCATGTAAGGAATGGATTCTAAATTTAACATTAGAAATGTAATTGAGCATTTGAAAGCCACTAAGAATACCTTGGCTTAACCAAGAAAGGGAACAAATCATTCTCTTCATTATGGTAGGAATATGATTTGAGGCAATTTAAGATTAGTCTAATCAAATTATAATAAACAATTTGTTTCTGTAGTTCTATTTGGATTACCATATAGTTTCTTGGCAAAGGATAAGTCACTTTTCTTTTTTTAAAGATTTTATTTATTTATTTATTAGGAAAGAGAGAGAGTGAGAGAGAGCATGAGAAGGGAGAAGGTCAGAGTGAGAAGCGGACTCCCCATGGAGCTGGGAGCCCGATGTGGGACTCGATCCCGGGACTCCGCGATCATGACCTGAGCCGAAGGCAGTTGCTTAACCAACTGCGCCACCCAGGCGCCCGATAAGTCCCTTTTCTAAGCCTCAGGATCCTTCATCTATAAAATGGAGGCAGTAAATTCTGCTCTGCCCACCTCACAGAATTACTGTGAAGTTCAAACAGGATAAACGCAGAAATGCTCTGTGGTAAACTGCTGTGCAGGAGAAAATGTAACAATGCCAAAGTTCTAGGACTGCTAGATTAGCCTGTAGAAAACTTATCCACAATAAATGGTATCCTACTGCCTTGTTTGC
>JAPYYJ010004279.1:0-10612 GCA_028533885.1 Nasua narica
TACAAACAGTAGCTATGGAAGAATATATTTCCTAATATCAACTCCATAAAGTGGCAAAAACCCTTAATAAATTGAACTAGTTTTTTTTTCTTCAAAGATTTTATTTATTTATTTGACAGAGAGAGAGAGATCACAAGTAGGCAGAGAGGCAGACAGAGGGAGAGGGGGAAGCAGGTGCCCTGCTGAGCAGAGAACCCGATGTGGGGCTCGATCCCAGGACCCTGAGACTGTGACCTGAGCCGAAGGGAGAGGCTTTAACCCACTGAGCGACCCAGGCACCCCTAAATTGAACTAGTTTAATCTACTTTGGGTATTTACTGAATGTGCATTCCTACATGACAATGATACGGTGATTTTGGCACCTGCTGTCAGATAAGTCTTTTTTTTTTTAATTTAAATTCAATCAGCTAACCTATAGTACATCATTAGTTTCAGATGTAGTGTTCAGTAATTCATCAGTTGCATATAACACCCAGTGCTCATCATATGACATGCCCTCCTTAATGCTCATCACCCAATTACCCCATTACCTTCCACCCACCTCCCCTCCAGCAACTCTCAGTTTGTTTCCTATAGTTTAGAGTCTCTCATGGTTTTTCTCCCTCTCTGATGACTTCCTATTCAGTTTTCCCTCCTTTCCCCTATGATCCTCTGCACTGTTTCTTATATTCCACATATGAGTGAAACACATGATAATTGTCCTTCTCTGACTGACTTATTTCGCTCAGCATAATACCCTCCAGTTCCATCCATGTTGATGTAAATGTTAAGTATTCTTCCTTTCTGATGGTTGAGTAATATTCTATTGTGTGTGTATGTGTGTGTGTGTATCTATATCTATAGATATATATATATCTCACATCTTTTTTTATCCACTTATCTGCTGACGGACATCTAGACTCTTTCCGCAGTTTGTCCAGTTTGGCTATTGTGGACATTGCTACTATGAACATTGGGGTGTACTTTCTGATTTCCTGTTTGATTTCTTCTTTAACCCATTGGTTGTTTAGAATCTCTTCCATTTTTTTCCCTTACAATTGATTTCTAGTTTCATTCCATTGTGGTCAGAAGAGTTGCTTGATATAATTTCCATCTTCTTAAATTTGATACCTGTTCTGTGGTCTAACATGTGATCTACTCTGGAGAATGTTCCATGTGCATTTGAAAAGAATGCTTATCCCCTGTTTGGGGATGTAATATTTTGTTTATATCTGGTACATTCGTCTGGTCTAATATGTTCCTGAGAGCCACTGTTTCATTATTGGTTTTCTGTCTGGATGATGTATCCATTGATAGAAATGGGATAGGATAGTCCTCTACTATTATTTTTTTACAGCCACTTTCTCCTTTATGTCTCTTGTATTTCCTTTTTGTATATATGGGCTCCTAAATTGGGTGCTTAAATGTTTAGAATTATTATATCCTCTTGTTGAATTGATCCCTTTATCATTATGTAATGCTTTTCTTTGTCTCTTGTTAGTCTTTGTTTTAACGTTTATTTTGTCTGATGTAAGTATTGCTACTTGGGTTTTAATTTTTCTCCCATTTGCACTGGCTATCTTTCTCCATCCCTTCACTTTTAGACTGTATGTGCCTTTAGGTCTGAAGTGAGTGTCTTAGGCAGCCTGTAAATGGCCTTATTTTGTTTTTTATCCTTTTGGTCACCCTATGTCTTTTGATTGGAGTATGTAGTTCATTTACATTTAAAGTAATTGTTGATAGTTGTGTACTTCTTGACATTTTGTTCATTGTTTTCTGCTTGTTTTTGTTTTTTTTTCCTCTCATAATTTCTTCTACTTAGGGCCTTTTCTCTCCACTTAAATTCCCTTTAACATTTTTGTAAGGCTGGTTTAATGGTGATGAACTTTTAAAACTTGTTTAAATTTTTTCCTTTTTATTCTATTTATTTATTTATTTATTTATTTATTTATTTATTTATTTATTTATAGGATGAGTGCATGCATGGGGTGGAGGGGAAGGGGAGGAGGGAGAGGAAGAGAGAGAATCTTAAGCAGGTTCCATGCCTACCACAGAGCCTGATGTGGGATTGAGCTCATAACCTTGAGATCATGACCTGAGCCAAAATCAAGAGGTGGATGCTTAACTGTCTGAGCCACACAGGTGCCTCTCCAAAATTTTAAATTCTAGTTAGTTAACACATATAGTGTAATAATGGTTTCAGGAGTAGAATTTAGTGATTTGTCACTTACATACAACACCCATTGCTTTTCATAACCAGTGCCCTCCTTAATAACCATTATATCTGGGAAACTCTTTATTTCTCTCTCTTTTTTTTTAAATCTCACTTTCAATTAAAAATGATAACCTTGTTGGGTAAAGTATTCTTGATTGCAAGTTTTTTTCCTTTCAATTTCAGTTTTTTTTCCTTTGAATATATCATGCTACTTCCTTCTGGCCTGCAATAATTCTGTTGAAAAATCAGGTGATAGCCTTATGCAGCTTTCCTTCTATGTAGCTGTGTTCTTATATAGTTGCTTTAAGAGTCTCTCTTTATAATTACTTTTTGCTGTTTTAATTATTATGTATTTTGGTACGGACTTCCTTGGGTTCATCTTATTAGGGCTATCTGTGATTTTTGGACCTGGATGTCTGTTTTTGTTCCCAGATTAGGTAATTTTTCAGTATTATTAAAGAGGTAAAAGATCTATACTCTAGGAACTAGAAAACACTCATGAAAGAAATGAAAGAAGACACAAAAAGATGGAAAAACATTCCATGCTCATGGATCAGAAGAATAAACAGTGTTAAAATGTCTGTGCTGCCCAGAGCAATCTATACTTTCAGTGTCATCCCCATCAAAACACCAATGGCATTTTTCAAAGTGCTGGAACAAATAATCCTAAAATGTGTATGGAACCAGAAAAGATCCCAAATCACCAAGGAAATGTTGAAAAAGAAAAACAAAGCTGGAGGCATCACATTGCCTGATTTCAAGCTATATTACCAAGCTGTGATCACCAAGACAGCATGGTACTGGCACAAAAACAAACACATAGATCAATGGAACAGAATAGAGAGCCCAGAGATGGACACTCAACTCTACAGTCAACTAATCTTCAACGAAGCAGCAAAACATATCCAATGGAAAAAAGTCTCTTCAATAAATGGTGCTGGGAAAATTGGATAGATATATACAGAAGAATGAAACTTGACCATTCTCTTACACCATACACAAAGATAAACTTGAAAGGGATGAAAGACCTCAGTGTGAGACAAAAATCCATCAAAGTCCTAGAGGCAGAACATAGGCTGATGTCTTCAACATCAGCCACAGCAACTTCTTTCAAGACACATCTCCAGAGGCAAGGGAAACAAAAGCAAAAATGAACTTTTGGGACTTCATCAAGACAAAAAGCTTCTGCACAGCAAAGGAAATGGCAAAAAAACCAAAGAGGCAACTCATGGAATGGGAGAAGATATTTGCAAATGACACTACAGATAAAGGGCCGATATCCAAGATCTACAATGAACTCCTCAAACTCAACACCCAAAAACCATATAATCAAGTCAAAAAATGGGCAGAAGACATGAACAGACACTTCTCAAAAGAAGACATACAGACGGCTAACAGAAACATGAAAAAATGTTCATCATCATTAGCCATCAGGGAAATTAAAATCAAAACCACATTGAGATACTACCTTACACAGCAGTTAGAATGGCAAAATTTGACAAGGCAAGAAATAATAAATTATGGAGAGGATGTGGAGAAAGGGGAAACCCTCTTACACTGTTGGTGTGAGTGCAAGTTGGTGCAGCCACTTTGGAAAACAGTGTAGAGATTCCTCAAAAAATTAAAAGTAGAGCTACCCATGACCTGGCAATTGCACAACTGGGTATTTACCCCAAAGATACAGATGTAGTGAAAAGAAGGGCCACATGCACCGCAGTGTTCATAGCAGCAATCTTCACAATAGCTGAACTGTGGAAGAGCTGAGATGTCCTTCAACAGATGAATGGATAAAGAAGATGTAGTCCATATACCCAATGGAATATTACCCAGCCATCAGAAAGGATGAATACCCAACTTTTGCATCAACATGGATGGGACTGGAAGAGATTATGCTGAGTGAAATAAGTAAAGCAGAGGAAGTCAATTCTCATATGATTTCACTTATTTGTGGAACATAAGGAATAGCATGGAGGACATTAGGAAAAAGAATGGAAAAATGAAGGGGGTGGGGAATCAGAGTAGGAGATGAGCCATGAGAGACTGGACTCCAGGAAACAAACTGAGAGTTTTAGAAGGGAGAGGAGTGGGGGAATGGGTGAGCCTGGTGTTGGTATTAAGGAGGGCACAGACTGCATGGAGCACTGGGTATTACACACAAACTAAAACCAAAATAATGAAACACTGGAGTTGAATTTTGATATTTTTAAGTAACAGATGCCTCATATGTGGAATATGAAAGAAAAAGATGAACAAATTAGTCTATGTAGAAAGTAAAAAAATGTTGATTTTATAATTGAAATTAAAGGACACTTTATTTTGAGAGATTACATGCAAATGCATATACCAAACAAATGTTTAATATTATCAACTTATAAGAGATCCTATAATTTGATAAGAAAGTGACAATCCCCTAAAAGGGACAAAGTATCTGGTTAAGCAGTTAAGGAAGAGGAGGCATAAAAACCCAGTAATGTTTGGAAAAGTTGCTTAAATTACATCAGTAGGGAGAAGTGTACTAGGAAGGCACTGTCCATCATCAGGTTGACTGAGATTAAAAGACTAGAAACATATTGGGTTCAGAGGTATGGATAAATGTATAGTACTACATGTTTTTCTGGATAACATGAGTTGCTAAGAATCTAAGTTGGCGGCATTTATGAAAAGTGTTTATTTTATCTACAAGTGAATTGAAGCCAATGGGAAAGAGAAACTCAGCTATACAATTTGAATTCATCCTCCAGAGACTCACCTTTTGGTTTGAGGACTAGAAGCCTCTCTTGCCCTCTTTCTCATTAGTACATATACTGTAATATTAGTTTCAGTGATCAGTGATTCACCACCTCCATGCAACACCTCGTGCTCATCACAGTGAATGCGTCCTTAATCCGAATCTCTCTCTCTCAACTCCGCACAGCCTGTGTTATAAACAAAACAGTGATCCTCAGCATATGATATCAACCAGCTAACTGACTCTTAGCTCATCTACACCAGACTCCAATAGAGAAGACTGGCGTGCAGTGGGACATGGACCTCTTCTTGGAGTCTTCCCTCATGCTTTGACATTTGTTACTCAGATATATTCATTCATTAACTCCTCCCAAGCTTCCCTAAAGATACATTTGATTTTTCCATATTTCTTTTAGTTTTCTGGGATAATATTTATTAATATCTCAATGATCTTAAGGAGCTTTCCTTAAGATTGGGTATTGAGGAGGAAAAATAATCCCTCTTTTCTCCGAGAGGCCAATGTCTTTCTTCTCTCTTGTCTCTTTTCCCATGTTGACTAGGGAAGCAGGTGGTTAGAGCGATAGTTGGTGATAGCAGAGCTTGTGCTAGCTCCTTCCCAAAATCTCTGGTGGGTGGGGTCTTGATTGCCAGTGCTGGAGCATCCTGTAGAATGTAGGGATTAGAAACTTCATCCTTGGCTTTGGAACTTAGTTGCCATTCTGGCACAACAAGACTTTCACTGGAAGTCTTGTTATTAGGTGTACTTGTAGGTTCTCAACACTTTTGGGAGCTTTCCTGGTGTTATCCGAAACTAGGCCCTGTGCACAGAAGGGCAGGGAGACCCTGAAGGAAGAGGTGGGTCACTCCATGTTGGTAGGTGGCAGATTTAATAAGAGCAAAAGGAACTTAAATATGAGGTTTGTCTTGGGCAGCAACAAGACTAATGGGTCCCGGCACCCACCCTTTAATACTTAAAAGCTTATAAAGAGGCCCAACTGGGCTCAGTTATATATACCATGCAGGTGGTATCAGTATCACCGATACTGAAATGCAGGTTTCAGTATCACATCACCATCTCAAGCCTATGTCCTTGGAACAGCCTCTGGGAGCAGGAGAGGCAAGTAGAATGCACATTTCATATACAGGGAGGGAGTGAGGAGACTTCCAGTGCCGTGGTACCGCTTGTGGGACAAGGGGAAGTCCCATCTTTTTTAATCACGTTCCCCAAGAGTACATTAGCCAGCCCAGCACAGGCAATTCCCATGGGCACCTGCAGCCTCTGAGTCCCCCATCTCATGTCATCTCATGACTCCTCTTTTCTTGAAAGTTCATCAAGAGTGCATGAAGATGTGTTTGGATTCCTGAGACATCCACAGTTCCTTCTGAGAAAAATTATCCTGCCTGAAATCTCCTGCATGGAGAGAAACCCTAATCTCATGCAGAATCTCATGCAATGTACCCACATTCTCTCTCATAGGAGCCAGGGCTGCCAGTACTAAGACATTGGCCAGTGGTGAATGAGCTGGCTGCTGAGTAGCTGAACTGTATCTGGAAGGTTTTACTATTTCCTGAACATCTTTTTCAGTCTTGATGGTACTTGGTTTTCTTTTTTTTCTGACCTAGTAGTGCATCTGCATTCTTATCTTTCTTTGCTTTCACTTTTAGTAAATTCTTAAAATAGGTGCTCGTAATTTAAGGTAGTTGGTAATTACCACACTTAGAAATAGAAAAGGAAGTTCAATTCAGGTCAGGTCAAGTAAAATGTTACTTACTACAAAATACTATGTACTTTTCTTTGCCTTCACCTTTGTTAGAAGAAGGCAGGTTTAGGAGCTGTCACAGATTCTTCTCTCTCAGAGCTTAGCAAGAAAATAAGAGTCTCTCATATTTCCCACATAATTCTCAGGACTAATGGCAGGGACATTTTGAAAAGTCCTGTAATCACAGTAATTATTCACCTGAAGCTTTAGTGAGATCAGAGCTCCTTTTTGTTTCTGTTCTAATGTTGACTTTCCCCCCAATCTCTCACTAGTTGAGTTCTGGTCTTATTTCTAGGCAAGATAGAGGTTATGATAAAGTTCTCAGTTTCATATTCCCTTTGATAATCCACGAATCAGAGGCTTTCAGGTTTTGAAAACAGAATTCATTGTCAGAATGGAAGATTTGTTGCAAGCAGATATTCTGGATGAAAAAAAATTGAGATATTAAGCACTGTTTACTTTTCTTTTACATTTACTTTTAAACTAAACAAAATTATCAAAGAGGTTGTATTAGTTTGCTAGGGCCATAACAAAGTGCCAGAGATTGGGTGGTTTAAGTAAGAAAAATTTATTTTTTCACAGTTCTGGAGCTTAGGTGTCTGAGTCTAAAGTATTGGCAGGATTGGTTTGTTCTTAGAACTCTTCTTCTTTTTTACTGTTTTTATTTGTATATCGGTTAGTTAACATACAATATAATGTTAGTTTTAGGAGTATAATATAGTGATTCAACACTTCCATACAACACCCAGTGCTCATCAAAACAAGTGCACTCATTTGGCTTGCAATCTTCTGCATCTTCATGTGGGGTTACCTGTGTGTGTATCTGTGTCCTCATCTCCTCTTCTTATGAGACTTCTTGTAGTCTCAGGACGCACCTGAATGACATCATTTTAACTTAATTACCTCTCTGCATACCCAATGTCCAAATAAGTGACATTCTGAGATAGGAGTTAGGACTTCAACTTATGAGTTTTCCAGGGAAACACAATTCAGCCTAACACCAAATTAAGTTGAATGATTCAATGACATAAGATTCATCACTTGGGATCCACATATAGCCAAGGGAGGCATTGAAGGAGAAATCAAAGCAATGGGATACATTTAGATAATGCTGTAAAGTCTCTTGAAAGGTCCCTTAAGCCTATGAATTTGACAGTAGAGTGGATGCCCTGATCCCAATATGAGGGCTGTACTGGTCCTCCTTTTGCTCTTAAAATTAAAAAGAGCAATAGGAAATGGTGGCATTGTATTGTAGACTACAGAGGACTGGATATTGTTCTCAGTATTTTCTTGGAGGTAATTCAAATTTTTTCAAAGGCCTGGAGTAGCTCGTGTAAATAGATGGATGAGAGAGACAGAAGCTAGGTTGGGGGAAAGAAGAAGCTAGACTAATTAAAGGGATGTGACAAGAACCCCCTCATGGCCAATACTGGTATCACCATTGAATCATAATCACAGTGCAGAAGTAACAATGAAAGCTGGCTGTTAGTCTCAAAAGCAAGCCCTAGCCATCATCCATGGTGACAAATGAATGGAAAAAGGTCAGATGTCAGCAGTGGATTCCAGCACAGGGCCAAAGGATAGACCAATCTAAAAAGAGAGCTGCTGCCTTTGGAGACATCAGGGAGAAGGTGGATAAGCTCTGAAAGTTTTCTTTTTTAAGCTTGTATTTATTTTGGGGTGCCTGGGTGGCTCAGTGGGTTAAACCTCTGCCTTCAGCTCAGGTCATGATCTCAGGGTCCTGGGATTGAGCCCCGCATTGGGTTCTCTGCTCGGCGGGGAGCCTGCTTCCCCCTCTCTCTGCCTGCCTCTCTCTGCCTACTTGTGCTCTCTCTCTCTCTCTCTCTTCAAATAAATAAATAAATAAATAATCTTAAAAAATATTTTATTTATTTGTCAGAGAGAGAGAGAGTGAGTGCATAAGCAGAGGGAGAGGTGGGCAGAGGGAGAAGCAGACTCCCTCTGAGCAGGGAGCCTGATGTGGGACTCAATCCCAGGAATCTGAGATCATAACCTGAGCCAAAAGCAGAGACACTTAACTGACTGAGCCACCTAGGTGTCCCAAACCCTTAGTTTTCAATGGGACTTGGAAAGAACAATGAAATCCAAGAGAGGTGGGAGATAAATGAATGGGACCATTATAAATCAAAATTCACTGAGAAATATTGGATTGGGTTGGGAAAAGTCAGTACTGACATATGATTAGGTAAACTGAGAGCCCAAGACAAAAAATAAATGGAACTATGAGAGACTGCGGTCTCTGAGAAACAAACTGAGGGTTTGGAGGGGAGGAGGTGGGGGGATGGGTGAGCCTGGTGGTGAGTATTAAGGAGGGCACATATTGCATGGAGCACGGGGTGTGGTGAATAAACAATGAATTTTGCAACACTGAAAAAATAAAATAAAATTAAAAAAATGAAATTATGGACATGTAATTATAGAAATTAAATTCCATTTTCACATGCCCAGAGTTTGAGGTCTTATGATGATTGAAAATGGTCTTTTTATATGTACCAGTACTTCTTGTGCCCATACTTAGAGCAGACATCGTAATCAACCTTTATTCATCCTTTTGTATTTAGCCCAGAGTTGTTTTGCTATTTAAGTGTAAAGTAATTCATCGTACTTATTTCTTATATAATTCATTTTCCGACTAAATTGTGACCTTTTTTTTATATAAGGCTTTCTAAACCAAAGATTCTTACTAGTAGCTTACATACATTGATTTTTACTCTACCTTTAGTAACGATATGAAGCATTTCTGATTATGAAAAATAAATCTTCTTCACTCTAAAAACAAAACAAAAACAAAATGACAGAAGCGATGTGGAGATATAGGCATTTGTAGAGAGAAGAGTATATAAGCAAGGAGCTCCAGAAACTGTAGGTTGATGAATTTAATCTGAGCATATAAGGTAAGAAAGAATAGAGACCAAAACATGTATAGAGGCATTGGGCTAGCTTACTAATTGTCAGGTAGGTAATTGATGTCAATTGTTTTGACTCTAATGACTCCAGAGGCCAGGAGATCCAGCTGTTTCGAGAAGTAAAAACAGGATCATAGTTGTAGCATGGTATGATCAGGGAACACAGCCTCTATAGTTGGGAAGCTCTAGTCTGAGAGGGAGATTACACACACATACCACACACACACACACACACACACACGCGTGCGGGTGCATGCACATGCATGCACACCTTAAAAAAATTTCTAACAGTTTCAAATAGAATAGAGTGGTTAGAGATGCAAAACATATTTGCACATATATAGATTTCTATGTAGTTGTGTATAAAAATTCTCTGGCAATTCAAGTGACCAAAGTTGACTGGGGAATTATAAACAGAAGGAATATGAGAGGTTCCTAATGAATATGGAAAGAGTCAAGGGAATGTGATTTTTTCTGGAATGGGGGAATATTGTGGGATGATCTATATTGAAGCTTGGGTACCAAGACTGGGTCGTCCTGTGCAACCCTGGTATGACAGAAACCACAGAGTAGGAAAGTACCAGGTGCAGGTAAAATTGATCTAAGTGTGTTTCTCCTCAAAAGACTTTCCTCAGGTGTGGATATGTGTGCCTGGACACACATTCACACCCATATCTACACCCACAACTTGCAATCAGGTTCCACAGATTTTGTTGGCTTGTGTAGCAGAAAGCATATTCATTTGAGTCTTCCCTCTTCTTATCAGTTTCTCTAAGCCCCGTTTCATGTCTTTGTTTCTCAAACTGTAGATAAATGGATTCAACATCGATGTCAGTACAGTGTAGATGATTGTTGCTACTCGGTCTTTGACTGTATAGGTGGACAAGGGTTGGAAATAGACATAGCTAATACTCCCATAAAACAGAGTCACCACAGTGAGATGGGAGCTGCAGGTAGAGAAAGCTTTGCATTTTCCGGCTGCCGAGGGAATATTGAAGACAGCA
>JAPYYJ010000428.1:0-11195 GCA_028533885.1 Nasua narica
ATGCAGTGCAAGGCAAGGTTTGCTTACTGGATCCAATGCTTCCTAAGCACCTATAGATGGCTGACACCGCTGTTTGCCAAGAGAACAGAGAGCATACTTGAAGGACACACAACTCGACTTCAGCTCCACTTGCCCTAAGATCAGAGAATATCCATTGACTTTACTATTATCAGGCTCTAGGCTCAGTGCTTCACTCACCGAATCCTCACAACGGTAAGGCAAGTGTTATTTTAATCCCTGTTTTACAGATGAGAAAGCTGAGGCTCAGACAAATTAAATACCAGCTGGCAAGTGTCCCAGCTGAGATTTAAATCCCATTCTCCGTGACTCCAGAACCCGCACTCTTAAATGCTTTGCTCAATTTCTTCCCACGTCCCAGAGGCAAGGAAGCATGACCACACTGTGGGAAGGGTAATAACTGTAAGGTCACTGATCCCGAAGGAAAACTGTTCTCAGCTGTACCAACTGTTCTCCCAACTTTCTCTAAGAACAGTAGCTCAGTAATGTGACTGGTGAAAAGAAACCGAAGAGCAGGAATTTCATTTATTACTGCACATCTGTTTTCCGACAGAGCAAATAGAACATTCCACATCCTTTAGCATTTGAGAGCACCCATCTCTAAAAAACTTTACAGCTTCATTTGGTTTAAATGACGATGGACTTGGCTTTCCTGCGGAAGCAGAAGAACACTGGTCTTCCAGAATGCATCACAAACTGCTGACTGAATTATCCTCTCCTCCTCTTTACAGCTAGACTCCTTGCATTGGGTCGTATAAATAAAACTGCACTTTCTTAAACTGAGGTTAGAAGTACATTCATGGCTTTCAGCAGAAGATTGGGATTGTTCACATGGGCAGCAGGTGATAGTCAAGCTCATAGAGCAAACCATCTAACTACGGTAACTCTTTCAAAATAATAAAATAACATGTTTGATGTTATGTTTAATAAAATAATAAAAACATTGTTTTATTAGTTACAAATTCATACAGTAATGCAGATTAAGAAAGTGCTGCCTGATAGGGTCCTGAAGAAATATTGAGTAGATAAAGATTTTTTTGGTAATTAATGTATTAGTCTCATGTAAATAAGCCCCCCTACAGGAGTTTGAATATGCTTTCACTAATGATTGCTCAAGCCAACAGTTTCTCCCTAAGAGCACAAAAGTAAAAAAAAGTTTCATCATTGTTGGAGGGATCACAAATTCTGAATCAATGAGACTTTTCCTATTGTGACAAAAGAAATGGAAGTATGGGTGAAGCATCAAAAAACATAACAGAAAACCATTCTGGAGTGGGAGCTGGACACGAAGATTATCCACCAGTCAACCGCAGGAAAACCCAATGCAGTGGAAATGTAGCTCCTGAGCTGTATAAATGCATTCGGAAAGAAAAACTTGGCGATTCCTTGGGATATGTACAGTTTAGTAACACAGCTCCCATAGCTGACTCAACGTTAGAATTGTAAGATTCCTCTCTTCTTTCAAGTGTCTTTTTTTTTTTTTAATAAGTTTTTCTCTCATTCAATAAAGGCCACTTCAGATTCCACATTTTGGTTGAGTTTTGGTTGAGGAGGAGGAATTGTGACTGCAGGGTTGACTGTCTGCACCTGTGCAGGGCTGTCTCCACAGGGAGCTTGTATCCCTGAGCTAAATGGTCAGTCAGGCAGGGATGCCTGAGAATGCTCCTTTGAGCCCAAGTTCCACCACACTGGAAACAGAAGCACAAAATGTCATGGCCTTGTCCCTCTGATGTGCCCTATAGTCACACACAGCAATTGAAGCTATTTCCTCAGCTGTAAGCCAAACGGTGGTGGGGCACCGGTTGCCCCCGGTGGAGGCAAAGTTGTTAATACTGGGGTCCACCATGATGTAGAGAAGCATTAGCAAGCAGGGACAGAAAGTCAAGAGGAGAAAATGCAGCTTTACTGACTTAAAAGGCAAATAAATCACAAAGAGGCAAAGTCTTAAATGGAGGGTACTTACTCAGTTCCAGTTATCCATAGTCACAAAAAGTAGAAAACCCATAAATCCCCTTCATTTTGCTTGGCATCATGCCTTTGCTCTTGGACTTGAGTAGTCACACCTAGGTGATATTGTAAATCATGAGCATTTTCTTTAGATGCACCAGTACGGCCGTGTTATAAAGAACCGGTTTAAGAACAGGTAAGAGGTTCCAGCTCCCCTATTTTGTCCAAATCTAAGTTGGGGACTTGCGTTTGAATTGGAATTCTGTCACTGTGGGAGGTGTTCCTATTCACCAATGTCTGGTGCTCGTCTACTTCAGGATACAGGAGAGGCTGCCATGTCTCCATCATCTTGAAGTTAGGCAGGACCATAGGATTTGATCTGGCTCATAAAATGTGAGTGAAAAATCATGTGTCTCTTCTGGGTGGAAGATTTGAAGAGCTTGTGCTGGATTCTCTTTCTTCCCCTGGGCCCAACAACCACCTCCCAGAGGGAGGCACTTTCCTAAACCTGTCCTCCCAACTGAGAAGAGCATGGAGCAGAGCCTCCACTGCCCCCCAAAAACCTCAGATGGGCAGAAACACAGATGAGCAACAAACCTTTGCTATTTAAAGCCACTGAGATCTGGAGGTTGTTGGCTATCACAGTAGAGCTGGCCTATAGCAATTAGTAAGCTATATAATAGTTACGTGACTTTGGGAAAGCTACTGATAGGTGCTATCTCTCAGTTTTCTCATCAGAAAATGAGGGAGGCCTGGTATACAGTAAGCACTGAGAATATGATAACTTGTTCATCTTCATAATAAACTACACTTTTAAGAACTACCTACACTGAGCCAGTTACTATCTTCTCTACACATACGTCCTCTCTCATCCTCAAACCAATCTTATAAGTTAGGTGTTATTGATCTTTTTATAAATGGTGAAACCAAGCCTTAAAGAGGTTTACTAGCTCAATGAATGTCAACCAACTTGTAAGTGGAACCACATCTTTCTTCTCATCCAGAGCTTTTGCTTCCTCCCCTAAAAGTAGTTATTTCACTTCTACGTGAGTGAAAAGTTATCAGTATATTAGTAAGATAAATATCTTTTTTTCTAAAGATTTTATTTATTTATTTGACAGAGAGGAGAGAGATCGATCACAAGTAGGCAGAGGGAGAGGCAGAGAGAGAAGGGGAAGCAGGCTCCCCGCCAAGCAGAGAGCCCGATGCGGGGCTCAATCCCAGGATCCTGAGATCATGACCCGAGCTGAAGGCCGAGGCTTTAACCCACTGAGCCACCCAGGTGCCCCGTAAGATAAATATCTTAAAGAAACAAATAAGGAATAAATCATTTAAAGTATAAATCATCATTTTATTCAATACACATAACATCTTTTCTACTAAATTATTTGGTTTGAATGATCCTGGCTAAAGCCATACCTGGCAATTCCTAATCCGGGGTTCCCAACTTCTAAGGGTTTATTAAGGAAATAATATGGATTTGCAAGCTGTTCTCAGGATTTCCACAGGTCTAGAAGAAATAATATATTTACAGTGGCCAGGATGACCAAAGCTAAATAAAAGTAAGTTTTCCTTTTTTTTCTTTTTTATCGGAATTTATAATGGGTCATTTCATTGTGGTACATTTGTACATTGGTGAAATCTACAGTATGCTTTGGTCCACTTATGATGATATGATTTATAAGGACCACTATTGATGCTTATGAATCAATGAGAAAAAAAAGGTAGAGAAATCTAAAAAATGTTATGGTTTTAAGCCATGAACTCAAAGCTTTGGATGATCTGGGACAATAATTTTGAATAAAATATTTTTGCATTATGACATTAATAAACTGCATTTTATATAGATTTGTGACTCTGTTCCAATAAATATTTCTAGCAGTACAAAGTTAAAAAAAAAAGTGTACAAGGAACTCTCGATTATATAAAGGTTGTTAATACTGCTATATCTCAAATCTCAAATTTTGGCCAGAACGAGCCTAAATTAACCTTCTTCTCTCTTTGTAACTTAGCTCCTAATAACCCAGGTTATCCTCCACAGTCCAGAGAGGTTGTGAGAAGCATCACAGCAGAAACCCAGATGATTTTTTAATTAATTCAATAAAAGGAAGAACTAATGAATGAAATAAAAAGTGACTGAATCAAAGCAACCTTGTTACTTTGGAGGACAGCACCCCTCAAATTTTGGGAAGGATACATCTCCGAGGATTGGCAAGAGATTTTAGTAAAAAATGTGGGTCAAAATGAATGAGAAACCAGCAAAATGGCATTCTGTGGGCGTTCCTCCCTCTATCTCCCTCTACTGGACATCAACCAGTCATTTTCAGCCTAAATTAAAGGCACTCAGTTGTCCGCAGAGCAAGCACAGTGGTCAACGGTGTTTCAAAGAGACTTTTTGTTCAGATTTCTGAAGGACAGTTATAGGCCTTGTCATCAAAGAAAATAAGAAGCCCTTAGAGTTACAGCAGTAATGACAATTTTAAAAGTTACTGGATACATACCATGTGCCAGGCTCTGTGCTAAAATAATTTAAATGTCATGTCTCATCTTACACTCAAATACTATTATTTCCCCCTTTTTACAGAGAAAATTTCTTTTTTTTCCCCCAAATATGTTTATTTTATTTTTTCAGTGTTACGAGATTGATTGTTCATGCACCACACCCAGTGCTCCATGCAATACGTGCCCTTCTCAATACCCACCACCAGGCTCGCCCAACCCCCACCCCCTCCCCTCCAAACCCCTCAGTTTGTTGCTCAGAATCCACAGAAAAAATTTCTGAGAAGCAAAGGATTCAAGTAATTTGTCTAGTCACCTTCCCGTTAAGTGGTGATGCCTCCTTAGCAATGGCTCTCAGCCCCTGTGTTATACTGCCCCCTGCAGGACGTCTGGGGATGATACAAATTGAGGGTGTCATGATGAAAGCAGAAGGGAACCATTTATGGAGTCCTTCTGAAGCGCTAACAATACATTCACATTACTTTACTAAATTCTCACAATTCTTAGGGTGGGAAAGGTGAGGAGGTACCATCATTCTCATGGCACAGATAAGAAAATAGAGGCTCAAAGAGATTAATGGGTTCACCAACAAAGACAAAAATAGAAACCAAGGCATTCTAAATCCACATTGAATGATCTGCCTCTGTAGCAAGCTGGTTCTGACTCAACCTCAAAAAATCATTTGCACATCTAAAATATCAAGACATCTAACTGAATTACAGTCTGGATGAAAAATACCTGGATGGTTGCTTGGAAATTCAATATAAGGCAATTTTGAGATCAATGTGATCTCAAAACTAAAAAGATCAATGTGACACTAGTTTACATTCTCTGATGTGCAGGTTCTTCTATATTTTGCTTTGATAGGATCACATCTGGAACACTGAGTTTCCATGAGTTATAGCTCAAGGTAGATATCGTTCACTGCATTTTTCCAAGTTCAGAAGCAAGGTCAAAGCTCTCTGAGGTGTGCTCTAAAAGCCTTTCTCATCTGGTTTAAGGTAAGGGGAAAGCATTCCCTCTTATCCATAACTGGTGGGCGTGGGAACAGGGAAAAATCAACACACTTACCAGTGAAATCCTCAGCACCAGCTTCTTCCTTCTTGCAATGAATTTTCTTTCTTACACCCTGGTAGTAAGTGACACATGTATGTGTCCAGCACTTCTCTCCAGGAAGCATCTAGGACTGTCATGCAGTCACACAGGGTCATGCAGGACTCCAGGCCATACTGCTTGTGTAGACCATGATGAAAATGGTACCCCCTGCAGTTGTGCAGCTTGGGAGCCCTAATGGTGCCTACTGTTTTAGTCTCTGCCTACGGAACCTCAGATGAAACCAAGATAGAGGCGCTTGGGTGGCTCAGTGGGTTAAAGCCTCTGCCTTTGGCTCAGGTCATGATCTCAGGGTCCTGGGATCGAGCCCCGCATCAGGCTCTCTGCTCGGTAGGGAGCTTGCTTCCCCTTCACTCTCTGCCTGCCTCTCTGCCTACTTGTGATCTCTCTCTCTGCCAAATAAATAAATAAAATCTTAAAAAAGAAAAAAAAAGAAACTAAGATAGAAAAAGCCTGTTTCACTTATTCCTGGGTATTACAGCCAAAGTTTTAAAATAAAAGAGTTACATTTAAAAATACTGTTATCAGGAAACAACAGGTGTTGGTGAGGATGTGGAAAACGGGGAACCCTCTTACACTGCTGGTGGGAAGGCACACTAATGGAGCCACTCTAGAAAACAGTAGGTTTTCCAGAGGTTCCTCAAAAAGCTGAAAATAGAGCTGCCCTATGAGCCAGCAATTGTACTACTAGGAATTTATCCAAAAGATAGAAAAACACTGATTCAAAGGGGCACATGCACTCCAATGTTTATAGCAGCATTATCAACAAGAGCCAAATTATGGAAAGAGCCCAAGTGTCCCTTAACTGATGAACAGATAAAGAAGGTGTGTGTGTGTGTGTGTGTGCATGTGTGTGTATACACAATGGAATTTTACTCAGCCATCAGAAAGAATAAAATCTTGCCATTTGCAACAACATGGATGGAGCTAGAGTATATTATGCTAAGCGAAATAAGTCAGAGAAAGACACACTGCATGATTTCACTCATATGTGCAATTTAAGAAACAAAATAGATGAACACGGGAAAGAAGAAACAAGAGAGGGAGGCAAACCATAGAGAGACTTTTAACTATAGAGAATAAACTGAGGGTCGCTGGTAGGGAGATGGGTGTGGGGGATGGGCTAAATGGGTGATGGGGTAGTAAGGAGGACACTTGGGATGAGCATCAGGTGTTTATGTAAGTGATGAAATCACTAAATTCTACTCCTGACATTAATATTACACTATATGTTAACTAGAATTTAAATAAAAACTTAATTTTTGAAAAAAAAACTTTTTGAAACATTCAAAAATAAAAGAGCCTAAATATTTGCAGAAGGTAAAAAAAATAAAATAAAAATGCAACTTTCAGTATAAGTTTATTAAAACAGGGAATACACTGGAAGTCATTTTATAGAAGAAACCATTGAAATAACTGGTGACATCTAAATTAAGCATGATACAAATATGGAGAGCATCAGCACCATCAAATATTTAAAAAGGGTTTGATGCAGAAGAGAGAAGAGACTGAGAACTTTCGTGGTAGATAATTAGGAGAAATTGTAAGATGATTTTTGGCTCAGTAAAAGAAAGAACTTTTTAGAAACAAGCAACAATTAGAGACTCTATTGCAACAATCCTACAAGTAAGGGCATACTTTACACCCATATTATGGAGAATGTTTCCCAAAATAGAATGGGCAATGTTTGATGGTAGACAGTTCCTTATCCTGAGAAATGATCTAGAAGGGGAATCAAATGTTTTAGAGATCTTCACAAGAATTACATTGAGCTAAATGGATTACAAGGCTTCTTTTAGCATAGAGACTGTGACAATTTGCTACGAACCTCCACCAGCCCTAGAAGAAGGAAACCCCTTCACTTTCCCTCTAAAGGAGGCTGAGGCCTTATATAAGGTGCCCGATCCAACATTTACATGTGAAAATTTCAAAGCTCCTATCAGATCTTGTGTAGCTAAGCAAATAGCCCCAGAGAGTATATGGTACAATAAAGGACCTATTTTATTCATGACCCAAGAAGCACAATTTAAAATGGAGTGAGAGGAGGCCTTGGGTGGCTCAGTTGTTTAAGCTCTGCCTTCAGCTCAGGTCAGGATCCCAGGGTTCTGGGATTGAGTCCCACATCGGGCTCCCTGCTCAGCGGGGAGTCTGCTTCTCCCTCTGCCCCTCCTCCTGCTTGTGCTCTCTCTCTCTTTCTCTCTCTCTCTCAAATAAATAAAATCTTTAAGAAATAAAAATAAACAAAAATAAAAAGGGAGTGAGAATAGAAATTAAAACCCTAACACTGCTCTGTGTAGTTGTGTTCTGTGTAGATGAGTTCTGCCAACTCCACTGTGAGAAAGATGTTAGATCTAGAACGCTTCTGTTCCCCCTCATGGTTTTAAACCAGGAGTCAAAAACTCAAAAGGAGAAAGAAAAATGTAAGACGCTAGGGAGTGAGAGGCCCGTGCAGATGAGACTGCACGGTGAGTCTGATCATCCAGTCTCCCAAGGCAGCTGCTCCCAGGCTCAGCTGCTTGTTGCCCTCTAGAAATGCCTTCTAGAATTGCCATATCTTATTTTTCCAAAGAAGCTAAAAAGCCAGATGTTTTTGGTGAAATTTTCTAATTTTCAGAACATTATCAGGCTGAACAAAAATTATCTGTGGTTAGAAATCTGCCCACTGGCTTCCAGCTTCTGGCTGCAGAAAGGCAGATCCTTCACAGAGAGGTGGTAGGAAGCCCGTGCATGCATTTATGTCCCCACATGAGCCGGCAGATATCTCCGGGGCAACTGAAGATAAAGAAAGGAGAGACAGCTATGCTGGTGGGAACGTCTAAGGGAGACTGGATGAAGGTTTCTGCCCCCTGCATGAGGTTGTCCAGCAGGGTCTGAAGGATGAGAGGCTGCCCCTCCCTGCCCTGTCAGAGTTCCTGGGTGCCCCTTCCTAGACATCATCACAGATCTGAGAAGGCCACTGGGTCCTCAGGGAACTCCAACCCCCGTGAAAGGGAGAAGATTTTTTTCCCAAACGGCAAACAAAAATTCTCAAAGTCAAAGAGGAAAATCATTTATAGAGAGAGGCATTCTTAGAGAGGAGCAGAGATCTAAGGAAGCTCAGCAAACACAGAGATGGGAAGACCATGAGAAGACCCTCGTGAATGCTTTCATGCCTCCGACTTTTTCCCCTCAAACTGGGGGGAAAGTCTTATTGACTGGATAATTTACTGTCTTTCCCTGAGGTCTGAGCCTTGAGTACACAGTGCACCTGCCAGCAGCCCTGGTTTTAGATGCAAGCCCCGACAGCTTGTTCATAGAGATTTTAGTTTTGATATGAGTTTGGTTAAACAACAGAGCGCTAGAAGCACCAAAGAAAGTGACAGACGCAGAATGATTGTTTCACCGTGTGTTTAAAAAGAATAAATGGACAAAAAACAGAGTCTGAGATGCGGTTGGGTTGCAAAGGTGATGGATGTAATATACAGGATGTAATATACAGGATGTAATATATAGCAACATATTTTATAATCATGCGTTTCCTAAAATCACAGACAAGTCATAAATAGGCAGTCGTCACAATTCTCTTGGAGAAGAAATGTGGCGAGCAACATCAGGGTTTATACAGTTTTTTTACTTACTTAGCTAATGCTTGACACACTCTGCTATTCAGAGAAATCCATCAACGGGGAGAACAGCCGCATGATGAAACGGCTGGCCAAATCAGGCCAGATGGCGTCCGGCCTAAACCACCCTCCTCCCCCTGCACGCAAATGGGTGTCAGACAAGGTCACCAATAGGCCCTAAGCCATCCAGCTTTTCCCGCACAGGGATGGTCAATGATGCAAGAGAATGGTGAACACCTGCTTGAGGAAGAGCTGCTGCTCCTCCCAGAGCTCTCTGGTCTCATCAGATGGCTGGCCTCCACTAATGTCTTTGGGGGCAGGCCAGCCCTGAGTGACTGAGTGCTAACGACTATGAACTGGAAGGTCACCTACCTGAGGACATATACCCAGTTGTCAGTCATTTCTCAAATTTGGCCCCACTGTACAGGCTGACAATTAGCCTGAATAAAGCGAAGGTGATGTTTTTAGTTGCCCCAGGCAAATCAGGCAAGCAACCAAAAATTACCATCAATGGCACGGAGTTAAAAGCCATATCCAATTCCCACTGCCTATGTAGTCCGCTATCTAATGACAGGTCCTCTGCTCTGCTTTTCTGTGGTTCTTTGAGCAACCACCAATAGTGCAGCTCATTATCGGAACAAGAAGTAACAACCTGTATTAATAAATCCAGCTTATTTGGGGGAACTTGACAGACAGGATTTTTGGAGATAAAGCATCTGATTACAGATAAAGACCAAAGTGCAAGACTGCCCTGCTGTCCAGTCTCCTCTGTGGATGTGAAATTTAGTTCATTACCATTGCCTCCTGGAAGAACATTAATTCCACTCTGCAGAAAACATCAAATAGCAACACTGGTAAACTTGTCAAGGAGTAGAGCTACTAATCAGCAATTGACATAATATTTGCCCTGCCTTTTTAGTAACTGGCGATAGTTTCAGTTCAACAGTCACGAAAATAATGAAATTTTGCAGAAGTGCACAACAAAATCTATGGGAGTTATAAGCCACTGTATGGACTGCTAATATTCCAACAGTGTGTGATACTGATCCAAACTCCTACAAGTTTTTTTAGGACTAAAGTTTAGTTTCTTGCATTATTCAGTTTCTTTTAGCAGCAAATACCTCAAACATAACCTATACAAAGGCTAAGGAAATTCCAAGATCTTATTCAGCTTAAGGTGTAGAAAGCGAACCCTATACCAGTATGTGTCCTCAATTCGATCCTTTTATTTGTCTTTAGCCTCAAATATAACCTATATAAAGGCTAAGAAAAAATAAAAGGATCGAATTGAGGACATATATAGGTACAGAGTTCACTTTCTACACCTTAAGCTGAATAAGATTTGGAATTTCTTTACTCTTTCACTATTTTATTTATTTTTTTATTTTAATTTTATTTTTTGTTATTTCTTTTTTTTTACGCAGGCCACATGATGTTCATTAGAATAATAACCCTCTTGACTTCAGTGCATCCAAAAATATGCACATGCAAGAAAATCTATTTTGCCTGTCCAAATTCAATTATTTCTGGAATGAAAATCACAAACTACTAAACAAATTACAATTCTGTTCATGTATTGAAACCAACAACCTTAGAAATATAGATTGCTAATATTGTCAGGTATAGGAGCTAAACTTAATTTATTTGGTAAACATTTATTGAGAGCACATCCAGGGCAAGGTTATTCCTGCTGTTTCAAAGTGTTATCTTCCAAAATTGGTTTTACCCTGTAATAGAAGAAACCTTTTCAGGAAAAACAGTCTCACCTAGTCACCTGATAAGGTCTAAAAGGCATATGTATTCTTGATCTGATGGCAAATTCTTTTACGTCTTTGTCCTTCAAAAGAAAGCTTCCCTCATGAGTGTTCTATAGTTCTCGAGTACAGATCTTTTACCTCTTTGGTTAGGTTTATTCCCAGGTATCTTATGGTTCTCGGTGCTACAGTAAATTGAAGAAGACACAAAAAGGTGGAAAAGCATTCCATGCTCATGGATCGGAAGAATAAACATTGTTAA
>JAPYYJ010004280.1:0-10610 GCA_028533885.1 Nasua narica
TATCCTGACACTTGATTGAATTCCTGTATGAGTTCTAGCAGTCTTGAAGTGGAGTCTTTTGGGTTTTCCACATAAAGTATCATATCATCTGCAAAGAGTGAGAGTTTGACTTCTTCTTTGCCAATTTGGATGCCTTGATAAACGAATTTTTGACCAATTAATTTCCATGGACTTGCTTTCAGTTAATTAATTAGAAATGCAGGCCCACTCTGCACACCTGAACCTAAAAATTCACCTAATTCAGATTCTTTAATAAACTTAAAAATGGTGCTTTAACTTGACATTGTATAAGGACAAAAGAGGAGTCTCTACAAATATGCACGCCCCGGGAGAATTCAGTGCAGTAATGTACTAAGAAGTTAACTTTGGCACAATTATATGTGAAACAAACCATACAGGAGGGATTAGCAAAACTCATAGCCAAATAACTGAGGAAAACGTTTCCACTCCGGTCTTATCGAGATTTTCACTTCCTTTGCCATCCTACTTCTGCATTTTCCACTGATCTTCCATGTTTGGAGGCATTCCACAATATGCTGTGGTTTGCAAACAATGGGTACTTCGTCATATATGGATAGTTAGCAATTATTATCAAGAAGAATTTGAACAATGTAAGAATTCTCATTTCCTCAAGAATTTGTATATGAAAATATGAATTTCCAATATTTCTTCAAAGTTCATCTTTAAGTACAGAGGGGTTCTGGAGTTGCTCTTTGCTCTGGCAGGAATCTATAAAATGTCTGCTGCACCTTCTGGTATCCAGAATGCTGCTTCTGGGCATGCGGTACTGGACTCAGTACATTACCTTATGAGTTCCCTGGTCTTCACTGTGTTTCAGGGGAAGTTCCATAAAACCCTGGGTTTTGGGAAGGAAAGGGGAGTTTCCTGGCCGGGTTCTCTCCAGACTAGGAAACTTCTGGGTCACCTTAGTACCCCTCTGCCTGCTAGAGCAGCCCCAGGTGTGAGAGAGACCCTACCTACAGGCCTAGGCAGTGGAGGCTTCTGCATAACACTGTGAAGTTTTGCAGGTGGTCTGCAAAGGGAATTTAGCTCTTCCCACCAAGAGTTATAAAGCAGATGTATCTGCTTTATATGGTACTGCTATAGTACTACCTGCTTTAGGGTAAAGCAGGTAGTAGCACCCCAGAGCATGATTGCATATGAGGAAGAAGGAAAAGAAAATATATATGCATTTTGCCTCGTCTTGGTCTTGCTCAAAAAGCAAAATAATTACAAATGTTATCTCCAGTGGCAGCATCTGGAATGTTATAAGTCCAAATGGCATTATCCTGGGAATACACTTGAGAATGCTCACCTGGAAAGGTACTAAAAACCAGAGCTCATCTTAAAGTGATTTCTCATCATAAGTTTACCATTCTGTTACAAGAGAGCTTGAAATAAGAATACTTGAGAATATATTATAGATAACAGTAAATACTCCTTCAAAGTAACCTATGGACAGCACCAGCAGCTCAGCCAAAAGGAAAAATCCCAAGAGCCAGGCATTTGGAAGGTCCACAACGTTCCCACAGCATCCCTGGGTGAATTGATACTTTGTAGTCTCAGTGTTTACATGTGAAGGCTGTCCCAGCCCGCTACCTTGATATGTGTCATTCCTGGCACTGGACGCACTGATAGGTGTCCCACCTTCCAACAGGAACCTCCCGGTTCAAAAAGGAGTACTGTGGAAGACTACCCTTTATTAGGCCCTGTTCTAGCAATGACCACTTGGAAAATGCAATTTTTTAAAGTGTCAGTAAAAAAAAGAAAATCAGATTTTTCAAAGGTAAGTGCATAACGCCATGAACCATGCAGACCTTCAGTAGAAACTAATCTCAAACACCCTGGAAGATTAATCCATTTTTAATGAAGCTCAAAGTAATGATGCTGGTACCATTGTATGAGCTCAGCATGTGCACATTAATCCTAAATACACTTTTGGCTTTGTTTGGGAAGCAATTTCCACCTTCAAACTTTGAAAATGTATCAGGACCCAAGGAGATATTTGCATTTAAATTATAGTACATGCTTTTCATATCAATTACTCCGGGGGGGGGGGGGAGAAAATCCTGATGAGATGACCAAAATAAAATTGACACAATATTATTTATACAGTTCACTTTCAACACTCAGAAAACAAAAGAAAAAAGAGCTGCCAAGATAGAAAGCTTACTTTGATCACATAGAGAGAACGTGCCATGGAAACGGGCTGTACTTTCAACCCATTTCCAGAACTTTGATCACCTGTTAACAGAAGATCCCCCATGGAATGAGTAAGCAGTGTTGACTACATCCCGTTACAGTTTTCCCTCCTTTCCTCACTCCATTCCAAGGAGAACAGCTCTGTAACACAGCCTGGATCCCCTACCCCTGGGGCAGCCACCTACCTCTGCACTCTCTCCGCCGTCATCACCCATGACAAGCTTGTTTTCACGTCAAGGTCCTTACACCTTTATATATTGCTCGGCCCTCTATTTGGAACCTCTTCTGTCATATTTGGCATATCATGCCATTGAGGCCTCCACTCAAATGCCAGCTCTTCAGAAAGGCCTTTCTCAACCACTCTATCTAAAATGCCCCACCCTGCCCTTCCTGTCATAAACTGACCCCCTCACCCGGTTTCATTGTCTCTTTTCAACCCTTGTTACTTCCTACAACTCTATCAGTTATTTGGTAACTCCTTGGTCTTCAGTCTCCCCTACTGGAATGGAGCTCCAAGACCAGTGTTTCCATCACTGTGTCCCCCCAACCTTTTTCACACTCCTTAATTGCCCTGGGAAGAAGGGAGGAAAGATGAAAGTTGAGGTAGAGGGGATGAAAGATGCATGAATTGTCCATGAAGGAATAGACAGAAGAATGGATTTTCCCTTCCTGTGGTTCCTTCTCCATCAGTACCTTCTCTCTCCCAATCTTAAAAAATATAAAATCGCCAACTTCCCAGACTCTATATACTGCTCTATTTCCTTCTTTTTCTTTATAACTAAGCTCTCTTACTAAGAGCCTCCACTCACTTAAAACTATTAACTCTTTTTTTCAGATACTTTTGTTTAGTAATGTGATTATAAAAACAATAAATGCTAATTATAAAAATTTGGTGTGTATGTTCGCAAAGTTTTTATTTGGTTTATACCAAAATAAATACATAGAGTTGTGTATTGTTTAAAGGAACAGGCTATTCTTATTATACTGTACTTTCATTTTTTTATTTAATAATGTGTTGAGGATATCTTTTGAGACCAAACATATAGATTTGCTCCTTTCTTTTTAATAGCTGCATAATATTCCATACCATGGATGTACTATATTTTATACAAACCCCCTGATGGATATTCAAATTGCTTCCAGATTTCCGCTGTTGTAACCATATTGCAATAAACTCACTCGTACATATGTCTTCACATATTCACACTTTTATTTATGTTTCATAAAGTCCCTGTTCAGCCTTAAACTTGCTATGATTAATCTGCTCACTCTCCTAGCTCCAACCACCCTGCTACAGCAGATGTCACCACCTAAAACTACCACTAACCCCTCCTTCCCCTGGAGTGCTATAGGAAAAGCATGCAAGTGGGAATGAGAGACAAATAGGAATCAGAATCTGACTTTGTCAATAGTTGGATAAGCCCTTAGTGCCTGCTCTCTGATAAGAGTCAAGTAGGTGAATTCATCTCAGGCCAGAAGGCTTCTAGGACACTGCCAATAACTGTGACTCTGGGATTTTACCCAACCTGCAAGCTAATAAGTTAACCTGTTACAGTATCATGGATGCTGGCAGAGTATACAAGACTCCATGTCAGAGGCAAAAGATCTATTACTCTACTGCTTAGCAAAAGCATGAACTTAATGGTCATGTCAATTGCCCTCGTCCAGGTCCCCCAGGACAACACAAAGCAGCCCAGGTGGATGCTGTTCACATAGTGGGTTGTATCACAGCTGAAGAAACTCAAGTTTAGGGGACCTCAACCTTTCATAATGGGCGGAAAGTAAAACCCACTTGAAGTTTGCCCCAAGACAGACGATCTTTATTATGCTGGAGAATAAATAACCTTTCCCCCTCCTCCAGAGGAAGACTCTATTTTCCAAGGCTTTTCTCTATACAAATATCCTTTATAATATAGTCAGCACATCTTCTTGCAGACACACAAGAGACCCCTGTAGAGTTGTCTCCTAGTAGAGGCTACTTAGTCCTCCCTCCCTCCAATTTTAAGATGGTCAGTTTGGTGGTACAAAAGCTGACCTGACAGCCAGAGAAATACAAATACCATATGATTTCACTCATATGTGTAATTGAAGAAACAAAATAGATGAACAAGGGGAAGTGAAGAAAAATAAAATAAAAACAGAGAGGGAGACAAACCATAAGAGACTCTTAATCATAGGAAACAAACAGAGGGTTGCTGGAGGGGAGGTCGGTGGGGGGATGGGGAGATGGGGATGGGCATTAAGGAGGGCACATGATGTAATGAGCACTGGGTGTTACATGCAACTGATGAGTCACTGAACTATACCTCTGAAACTAATAATATATTATATGTTAACTACATTGAATTTAAATAAAGAATTAAAAAAAAACAACTAGGGCACCTGGGTGGCTGAGTTGGTTGGGCAACTGCCTTTGACTCGGGTCATGATCTCGGAGTCCCAAGATTGGGTCCCACATTGGGCTCCCAGCTCTGTGGGGAGTCTGCTTCTCCCTCTGACCTTTTTCCCTCTCATGCTCTCTCTCATTCTCTCTCTCTCAAATAAACGAATAAAATTAAAAAAAAAAAAAAGCTGACCTGACTTGTCACCCCCATGAAGACTCAAGAATAAGTAAATAAAATGAAGAGAGTAGAAAATAGCTAAATTTACTACAAGTAAGCAGCCCCGATCAGATGTGCTAACCACACTAAAGAAGGCAATATCAACAAAAAAAAGCCTACAACATAGTTATAAGAAGCACAAACCTTCCTCACACCTAAACTAGGCTAAATGGTGGCCTCCAAAAGGACAAGTCCACTTTCTAATCCTTGGAAACTGTGACTATTACCTTATTTGGAAATATGGTCTTTCCGGATGTATGAAGCTAAGTTCTAGCCTCCAGAACTGTGAGAATGAGTTTCCATTGTTTTAAGCTACCCAGTATGCGTTCCTTTGTTATGGCACCCGCATGAAACAAGTATGGCAGCCCACATACTTCTGACCAACAGTCTAACTATCATGGCCTGGGTCTGTAAGCCCAGTAAAGTCCGGGAGGACTTCCTATAGTTTTTCGATATTCTGAGCCCAGAACACCTCACTCCCTTTCAATGGCTACATTTTAACCGATTTCTGCCACATCTTTCCTCCAGTGCCTCTTTTTCTTGTGTTCTCAGAGGCCTTTCAAGCACATCTAGCAGAATTTTAAATATTTTTAAATCATCTGTTGGCCAGTGTTCTCGATTTATGCAGATTTATCATTGTTGGACCAGAACACCTTTCTTCCTTCCTTCTCTGTGATCTTTGCTTTCTGACCCACAATGTTTTCTTTCCTAATATCTATCTCTTTTTCAATTTCTTGTAGAGAGTATTATGAGATGAGTGGTTGAACATCTGACAAAACAAATTCTATCTACCCTGAAAACGGTAATTCTCACATAGAAGTAAACCACCCATTAGTCCCACCCTGAATCCATGCCTGAACTCAGTGGATCAGAATGCTGTCTGACTCACATTAAATACATCTCATTGTCTTTTTCTAGAACTCCTAACACCACAAATTTCCCAAACATGTTCCCTCACAGCATGAACCATATCTTCCCCCCCATACCTATACTAACCACAACACCATAAAACTCCCTAATCTATGACTAAAGTATTCTCTTTTTTTAAGATTTTATTTATTTATTTGAAAGAAAGAGAGATAGAGTGAGAAAGAGCATGAGAGGGGAGAAGGTCAGAGGGAGAAGTAGACTCCCCACGGAGCTGGGAGCCTGATGCGGGACTCGATCCCCGAACTCCAGGATCATGACCTGAACCAAAAGCAGTTGCTTAACCAACTGAGCTACCCATGCACCCAATGACTAAAGTATTCTATGTTGACTTTCCCAGCCCTCTAATATCAACGTTTCCAAGTCTTATATAACCTCCAGGGGCTGTTCCAGTCACCAATGGTAGGTTCTCCTGTTATTATCATTGTTAACTCCCTGCCTGGAGATTTCAAGGGCACTTTTCAATAATTTATTGGGTTCTGGCCTCTGTGTGGAAGGGGGTGGGGAGAAGTCTTCCTAGTTCATTCTCTAAAATCTTGAAACTTCTTTCCTAGTTCTATTTAAGAGCATTTTTTAAAAGATGTATTTATTTCTTTTTTTGAGGGGGAAGAGAGAGAGGCAGAGAGAATCCCAAGCAGACTCCCCACTGAGCATGGAGCTCAATGCAGGGCTCAATCTCAGACCCAGAGATCATGACCTGTGCCAAAACCAAGAGTCTGATGCTCAACCAACTGAACCATTCAGTGGCACATTTAAGAGTGCCTATTTAAGAGCATTTAAATATGCATACATTTTTTTTTTCCTTTTCCTCTTTGACTACCCTGGCCTCTAAAGTCACAATCCTCAGGAGAAAGTCTCCTTCATTTCATTATTTCCCAATCAATGCACATTTCTCTTCCATCGTCCACTTTTTCTTGATGTAATCCCTGTATCTGTTGTTCCTTTATAAGTGCGCCATCATTCCCACCATCTCTCACTAAACCTGACTCCTACAGATAATGTTTCAAGCACAGGCCTTTTCAATTACCTTTTGACTCTCATAAAATTCTTTGTGATTTTTGTCTACCATAACCCAAGAATATAACATCTGTGTCTTGTAATAAGGCTCCCCTTTCCTCCTTATCTCTTCATTAATAAGATTCTACCATGCCTCAATGATTAAATCCACAGACAGTTCCTGAAATCTACAACCCAGCTAATATCCACTACAGAGCCAATCTGAGAACATATGAGAACTCATCAAACTGCACACTAAACACGGGTAGTATTTTGTACTTCAATTACTTTTCAATAATGCTATAAAACAAGGAAAATCTGTGAGTAATAATCTCCAAGTAATATGGGATTGGAGGGCAGGTCAACTTTAGAAGTCTCTGGACAAATCAGAACCCAAGTCCCTCTTTGGCCTGAAATTTATTTTAACTATGATAAAGAGGAGCAATTTGGAACAGAAATTCTAGCGCTGCCTACCCATGCATTGCTCTGCCGCCTAAGCCTATGACTCAAGGTGAGCTAGGCCACATGGTGGTGCTTGCTCATGCACAAGGAATCTAGTTGTTATAGAGTTTAGAAGACTGGCTTTTTCATCTTTGCTAAGAAAGAGAATAAAGAAGGAAATAAACTTTGGTAAGAAAATTTGTTTCATTCCTAAATGCTTATACACTACTTACACAATCCCTTTTCCAATAATCTACACATCAGCAGCATTTCCAATGCCAAGTGCCTCCACTGTGCCAAGAGCCCTGATCTCTTTGACTCTTTGATAACAAATGCTCATTCTTATGCGTATGCCCATGTGCCTCACCCACACTGGGCATCAATATAATTTGGATTCATTAACAAACCTTTGTCTATTATACCTCCCAAGCCCTAGGGTGAGATTTTATCTAAAAACGAGGCAAAAAATTAAAAACTGTATAATTGCAAATTGAAATACAATGCTCTGAAAGCAATAAATAGAGTTGTGGTATAGACTAAAGGAGGAGACCTACTTCAGAGACTCAGGTAAAGCCTCAGAAGGAAATGGTTGAGCTGAGAACTTAAGGGCAGAATAGATCTATAGACTGAATCCATGTTTATTTCCTTTCTACATTCACTTCTACTTCCACAATATTTAAAATACTGCAATTAAAAAATGATTATATCATTTTAGGTGACAATTTGCCCTGTCCTTGTCCAAATTATCCCTAATTCCATATTAGTTGTAACCGTCCCTCAAAACAATGTACTACTTAAAATATAACTATGAGAAATTGTATTAGCCTGGCAAGCATGCTTAAATGTTACCTTAAGAAAAACATGCATTAGCAACAGGCCTCTGGGGGAGACAATGATTTACGTCTTGGAAACCGAGCAGCCGGGAACGCCTGGCCTGCTCAGGGTGGAACGCCGCCTGCTTCATTTTTGATGTTATCTCCCTTGCCTCAGAGACAGCCTACCGTTAATTAAGACTATCCTCTTAATTGTCCTTGCTCAACTATAAATTCTATACTGCTTGACCACATATTATCTACTCTCCTTACTTATCTATGAGATTTGTAATCAATGTATAAGTCATATTACTTCTTGTTTATCTACAAGGCATATGGTTAATGTATAGCCATTTTCTGCTCCTTTGTTAGTTGTTATCTTGTATCCAATAAATTCGGGACTGAGGAGTTGTTCCGAGCGACAGTCTTCTCTGCTGTCATCCCCTGCTCCCTTTCTCTTGCAGCTGACTTGTTTGTGCCTCATTCTTCTCCCGTGCGCCATCAGGAGGCAGCATTAGTAACCTCTTAAATATTTGTATGTTATGCATAAGTTTGACATTGTGGCCAGTGCAAAATTAAATAAATGTTACAAGAGTATTTTTTAGAGTTTTATATCCTACAGTTTTATTGCTAAAATAACACGGGCTATATTTATTTGCATGGGACAAATTAAGTGTTCCTCCAACTAAAATCAAAGGTCCCCGTAGACTTTGTGTTGCAGAGATGGATTCATCTAGATGAGAATGAAGATCTCTCAGTGGAATACACTCTCTCGATCTGAACTTTTGGTCGACCAAATATATGGGTCTTCTTCAATAGGTATTTCAAAACACTAGTGCTCCAAGATCACCCTAGAAAGATGAACCTCTATAAATACCAGTTCCTGTTCAAAGACAGCAATATTTAAGGACAAGAGTATAAAGGACCATCTATCCATTTCTCTAAAGCTATATTCATACCTGGTAGGTTACTGTTAAGCTCTACCCACGGGAATTTCTAAAACTGTTCCCACAAGAAAACATCTTCAACAAATTACATTTTAATGCTTTGCTTTCCATTTTTGTCTGAGTAATACAAGAAATGGCCATGTAAAAAAGTTTATGAGTTTTAACATTGTTATTACAAAAGTTTTGTGTGCTCACTGTATTTTTAAAATATTGACTTCACTGGGCGCCTGGGTGGCGCAGTTGGTTGGGCAACTGCTTTCAGCTCAGGTCATGATCCCGGAGTCCCGGGATCAAGTCCCACATCAGGCTCCCAGCTCCATGGGGAGTCCGCTTCTCACTCTGACCTTCTCCCTTCTCATGCTCTCTCTCACTCTCTCTCTTTCCTAATAAATAAATAAATAAAATCTTTAAAAAAAAAATATTGACTTCACTATCCCTGTAAAAGAAACCATTTCTTTTAAAGTTGACTACCAGGAAAAAGTTTGTGTTGAGAACAAATATGTAATCTATCAGAGTATCTTTTCTTCCTTGCCTGATAGGTCTCCTCTGGCTCCTGGAATCTCTTCATACCTCAGGTTCCACCTTGATGAAACCCACCTGGCGAGGCCCTTTGAACTTGCTTTCGATCCTTCATGCCTCAAATACCACCTACGGACAGTTTTAAAGCCCCTTTTTCCTCTACCTCATTTTCTTCCTCTGCTGCTCTGCATTAGTTACCACAGAGAACAGGCAGCACCAACAAATACGGGAAAATAATATAAATGCATATTCGAAACTATAAACAAAAGCAGACCGTGCTGGATCAAACTACCGTTGGGTCATTTGTGGTACACTCAAAGAGTCACGCTTTATTAAAAGCCAATATTCAGGTAAAAAAAAAAATCCCAAAACAAATACTGCACATTGTAGTGCTACTTATCAAGAACAAGCATCCTACTTCACCTAATTTGAAATCCCTTTAACATGCTTCCCAAAAAGTTGTCCCACTCAGAAAACTGCAACAGAAAATGAGAGAGGAAAAATCTAAACATTTGGCCAAATATTTTAACAATATTGACTCTGCTTTAGTCAGTGGAAATAAATGAGAGCGTCTGCTACTGATATATTTTTATATAGAAAGTCTGCTTTTGCTTATTCCCACTAAACAAGTATTGAATGACTTTTTTTAACATCAGTTGGAAGGGACATCAAATGACTGGTCTGCCCAGGAGGCTCAAATGTCTCTGTCTACCCCTGCTTGACCCATATCCTAACACCTGCCTTTCAGAAGTGGAATGCGACTGAGGAATCCTTCCACTCCCCTGAAGGTTAGAGCGCACTACAAGGGATGTTTCATACTTAATCCAGATCCCTCCACAAAGGGATGGTCCTGGTAAGAGGTGGCCACAGCTTGTTCCTGGGCCTTATGATCTCATGGCACTTTATAAACCATGAATAGATGCCCAGAACTCCACTGCACTCCGAAGCACACTGACAGAATTAGTAGCACTAGCTCTTTCTTTTTCCCCCAAATACGTTTATTTTAATTTTTCAGTGTTACAAGATTGATTGTTCATGCACCACACCCAGTGCTCCATGCAGTACGTGCCCTCCTCAATACCCACCACCAGGCTCGCCCAACCCCCGACCACCTCCCCTCCAAACCACTCAGTTTGTTGCTCAGAGTCCACAGTCTCTCCTGGTTC
>JAPYYJ010004281.1:0-10610 GCA_028533885.1 Nasua narica
TTGGAATGGCCAAATTCAACAAGATAGTAAGCAACAAATGTTGGAGAGGATGTGGAGAAAGTAGAAGCCTCTTCCACTATTGGTGGGAATTCAAGTTGGTACAGCCACTTTGGAAAATAGTGTAGAGATTCCTTAAGAAATTAAAAATAGAGCTACCCTATGACACCGCAATTGCACTACTGGGTATTTACCCCAAAGAAGCAGATGCAGTACAAGGAAGGGCCACATGTACCCCAATGTTCATAGCAGCAATGGCCACAATCGCCAAACTGTGCAAAGAGCCAAGATGCCCTTCTACAGATGAATGGATAAAGAAGATATGGTACATATATACAATGGAATATTATGCCTCCATCAGAAAGGATGAATATCCAACTTTTGTATCAGCAAGGATGGGACTGGAAGAGATTATGCTGACTGAAATAAGACAAGCAGAGAGAGTAAATTATATGGTTTCACTTACATGTGGAGCATAAGGAAAAACATGGAGGACATTGTGAGAAGGAAAGGAAGAGTGAATTGGGGGAAATCAGAGGGCGAGATGAAGCATGAGGGACTGTGGACTCTGAGCAAGAAACTGAGGGTTTTGGAGGGGAGGAGGCTGGAGGGTGGGTGAGTCTGGTGGTGGGTATTGAGGAGGGCATGTGTTGCATGGAGTACTGGGTGTGGTACATGAACAATGAATCTTGGAACACTGAAAAAAAATAAAATTAATTGAAAAAAACCAAAATTGTATCATTTCTCTATTACCAAAATGGCCATCTCTCATTGATAACTTATCAAAATATATTAATGTTTAATAAGATAAATTATTATTTAATAAAAACCATTCTTTAATGCTTCCTCTTAACAAAAGGAAATATTTTGGAGGAAAAAAAGAGCATAGCAACTTGATTAATTCCCAACTTGAATATGGAGGCAGTATTTTTTCCTTTGGAGATATTTGGAGCAGAAATTAACATATTCAAAAAGTAAAATGAAGATATTAAGGTAAAATATTAATATATTCACATATTTAAAAGTCAATAAAAGCTTTTGATGACTACTAAATTTTGTTTCAAGTAGCTTAGGTCCCCACCAAAGTAAAAAACAACTTTTTTTTCCTTTTTCACAGCAGTGTAAGACTAATAAAAATTCATTTTAATTAGTAAGAATACATTACTGCATTTTCATCTACAGACACACATGCATTCTAGCAGTTTGAAGTTGTATGAAATTTTCATATTCTTAGATTTTGCAGTTATACAAAACTCCTCTACTCACAGTGAGCATCAATGAATTTCTTTAATAAGATTGAGCAGATGGGATTTCCATCAACCTTTCTGGAAACAGTAAAAAATCATATCCCTTTATATTATAAAAAAATGTCACTGCAGAAGTAGTAATGCCAGGAAAAGGTGGTACAGATATTAGGGATTTTTTAAAAGATTCTTAGCAAGATAATAAGTCCCATTTTCTTAGAAAGGGAGAATGGGAGAGACTAAACAAGGCTCATTCAAAGAATGCTGCCATCTTCTAACTCTCCAAGTAGGTAGGTCTCAGTGTAGAGATGTCCAGGCCACCTTTGCCTAGAAATGCTTGGAGGGAGCTGGAGGAGGAGCCACTAAGGAAAATTCTAGACCCCTGTGTTGTCCAGCCAACAAGCTCAGGAGCCTGCATCTACCTCTCTATCGAGGATAAAAGATAATTTCTAACAATAAGCAGTAAATATAAGGAAAAAGTATTTTTTTTATCATTCTGAATCATGTATAATAGTGAGAATTTTACTATGCCCAGAAGTAAAGTCATTTGGCAAATACTTATCCACTCATTCAACTTTTTTGAGAGTCCTGTCTATCTTACATGGAATATACTTAGAATAAAGGTGAAATCTGAACAGGACAGACTTGGCTGTATCCCCATGCAGCTCATATTCTACCAGGGAGAGGCACATAGTACATAATATAGATGCAAAAAAGAAAATTCCAGTAAGTGTTTCTCATATAAATAATGGATGCTCTGATACTGTCCTGATTTACACCGAATGGCCAAAAAAGTTTTTATTGAATGCGGTGACCAGTAATTAGTCATCCTAACTTTATCACATTTAAAAGTGCCAGATGACACATCTTAACTACACTGGGACCACAGATGTACATCAAGTTTCTTCCAGGTAAGCCAGAATTTCAACCTATTATTTGAGCTGAGATCTAAAGGAATAAAAGAAGTCAAGAGTGCAGAAAAGCAGGGACAAGAATATTCTAAGTAGTGGAATAGCACCTGAAGTGGGGAAGAGCTGTGCTTTTTTGGGGATCTGAAGGATGAAAAATGCCAATGTGGCTGATGCACTATGACTTAGAGCAGAGGTTGGCAAACCATAGCCCCCAGGCCCAATCCCTTCTATCTTTCATGAATAGTTTCACTCTAACATAGCCATACGCATTTGTCTATTATTGCCTATGTCTCTTTGATGCTACAAAAGAATGTGAAAAGACGTGGAAAAGACCAGACCAGCAGGCCTGCATCTGTCTGTAGATGCAGATGCTGCATCATCAACCACTACATCCCATCAGGAGACCACACATTCAGTGATCTGGACTTCCCCAGGACGTATCTGAACTGGCCTTAGCCTCTGGGCAATGATTCGGATACCTTGCCATCCTACAAAGGGGCCAGCCTCTCACCTTCCATGGAGCCCATTCTCTCTTCACTCCCAGGAACCTTTTCTAGTCCTAGCAGATGGCTTCTGGAGCCGGAGGGTATTCGGCAGCCAAACAAGTCATTTCATCTTTGAATCAGTTGGTTTTGCCCAAATTCATGATCTCTTCTGAATCTGCAGCAACTTCTTAGTTATGTGCTCAATGGGCAAGAAAATAACTCCTGTACTCCACTCAACTCTTCAGTGCTACCTGGACAAAAAAGCTATTTTTTATTTTCAATAAATGTCCAACACTGCTTAAAAAGACTAGTTGACTAGTTGCAACAAACCATATGACCTATGGAACCAAAAATACTTGCTATCTAGCCATTTACTGAAAAACTTTGCTCATCCCTGATCTAGGGAAAGATTAGCATGAAATGCAGTTGGGAGAGGTAGGTACCCTGCTATTAAGACAGAAATATCTCAGAGTGCTCAAAGCAATCATTATTGCAGTGTTCCAATTTAAATATCCATAATTATAGAATGATAGAAGCAGAAGGTACCTCAAGAGACAAATCTGCCATCATTATATAAATGGATTATGTAGGTTGATAGGACATTTTCCACATCATTCACCATTTGCTTTTTCCATTAGTAATTTTCTTGGATGAAATAGAACCTTTCTTTTAAAATAGACCTATAGTTATTTCAGCTAAACAATAAGGTACATTTTGATAGCATACAATGCCCTCAGCTGTGGGATATATACATATAAATATGTATATATTTCTACCCATTTATGATCTGTACAGTGTGAATAAGAAAGTTACACATAAAAAGGAAATAAAAAGAAATACAAAGATTCCTCATAATCATGTGCCCATATAACCCTTATCTTATGAAGAATGAAACATAACTCATAAATAATGCTTGTGAGCCGCCAAGTCATGTGGCTGTTTAATGGTGTTGCACAGGAAGTGACACAATACAAGCAATAAGAAAGCACTCCAGAAGGTTTTTTTTTTCCTTTAATATTTCTTCCTTGATCACAGAAAGGGGGAGGGAGTCATACAATAAAAAAGGAAGAAAATACATATAGTGAATATTAAAAAGGCAAATAGCTTTATCTAAAAGCCATTTTTATTTTGGAGAGCATGACGAAGGAAAGTAAAATCAGATACTCAATCCTCAGAGTAAACTTTGAAAACTTTTGGCTGCAAAAAACAAGCACATTCCACAACTACTAGTAAGGGAACTAATGACTAAGACTACAGTTATGGAAGTTTAGTGGGAAATAAGAATCATATGGAACCCACAACTGAGGATGAGTGCAGCACAAGAAAACATTTCAGGCCAGAACTGCGGAATTTGCCTCTGCACCCTACTAAGCAAAGGTGCTGATAAAGTAAAGTTTCAACCTTACTCTATATCTTTGGTGAAAAAGATCAGAAGGAGGGGCAAGATGGCGGAGAAGTAGGAGACCCTGTTGCAGTCGGTTCCCTAAAGTGAGCTAAATATCTCCCAGAACACTCTGAACACCCATGAAATCAGCCAGAGATGTAAGATTATTCACCTCTGGATCTCTACAGGGGCAGAAGGCAGCAGCGGAGAGGTAAAGCAAAGTGGGAACATTCAGACTGATTTCAGAGGATAAAAAGAAGGGGGAGGGAGACACCAGAAGTGACCCAAGGAAAGTAATACCCTCAACGAAAGTTCCCTGTGGTTGGGGATCAGCATTAATCTGGAGAAAATTGGTTAAAAACACTCAAAAAAAGCAAAAGATCTTAAAGAACAACTAGTGGAAGTGGGTGGGCCTGTGCCTGTGCCCACGTTTCCAAGAAGGGCACCACCAAAGGCGACCACTCGCATCAGAGAGAGACCGACCTGGGTCCAGTCTATGGTCCTTGAGCCTGCAGCTTTCCACTGATTGCACCACTGCTCAGGCTGGGCACACTCCCACAAGTGCCCAAGAGAGCTTGGTGTGGTTCCCAAACGGTGGTCTCTGGCACCTAGGGCTGTCTGCATCCCATTGCAGGGTCTGAGCGCTCCCAGCCCACTCCAGAGAGAACACAGCATGATCTCAGACAAGAATCTGAGCACACCCTGCGTGGGCCAGGAGCCTGGTGAGCAGTCCTAGCAATAGCAGCCACTGGACGTGAGTTTCCCCGACCAATATCACTCATGGTTTTAGTGACATGGTGTTTCAGAGGCGAGCAAAGGGGACCACTGGGATGGTGGCTGGGGTGCACCACCTGTGGGAGGCTGCGGTGTGAGCGAAGCTTGCAAAGGGGGAGTCTGTGTGTTCCGGACCACCCAGAGGGGAGCAGACTGAGGCTTCTCTCTGAGGCAGAGGTCTGGGTACAGGCAGATTCTTTGCTCAGACCTTCTGAATAGCTGCAAAATGCTGCAAAAGAACAAAAACTCCAGAAAGCAAAAGCCTTAAAAACCGGTTTCCACAGAGCCCAGCCCCATGATAGCGGATAGGGCGACTGAACCCAAGCAAGATTGACTGGAAAACAATGTAGCAGGCCCCTCCCCAAAAAAACTGGCCAAAAGCAAGAAAACAATAACCACAGGGTTTCCATAAAACTAAACCCCAACATCAGGAGAAACAATACATTAAGCTTCTGATATTGCCCTAAAACCTTTATATTTCATAGATACGGGATTTTATTTTCTCTCTTTTTTTTTTATTCATTCTCACAACTCTTGGTCTTTTAATTTTTTTAAACTACTTAACGTTACAACTAGAGGCTTAACACAATGATACATCCAGAAAGATCTGAAATAACCCTCGTCGCCCACATCAAGGATATATAACCACCTCCCATCTTATTCTTCTGCCAGTGTTTCTGTGTATTTGTTTTTGTTCCAGTATTATGTAAATCTTATTCTTGGGGTTCATTCTGGCTGGGTTCTTTTATTTCTTGTCATATAATTTTGTTGGTCTTTACATTTGTTCATGTTTGTTTATATACCTTATAAATCTTATTTTTAGGGCTTATTGTGGCTGGGATTTTTTTTCTCTTTCTCTCTCTCTCTTTCTTTTTTCTCTCTTTTTGGTGGTGAATTCTGACTGCTCTGAAACTTTCCAGGGTGCACCTGGCATGGATCATGGTTGATCTATTCAGCTATATATCGCCTCAAACACTTTTCACCTGAATGACTAGGAGGAGGAACACCCAACAGAGGAAAAACCCAGAGACTGTGCCCTCTCCCTCAGAACTATTGCATATGGACATAAACAGTATGACGGAAAGGGAATTCAGGGTAACAATTATCCAGGCAATGGCTAGGTGGGAGAAAAATGTTAGTGACAACATAGAATCTCTAAGGGCGGAACTGAGAGCCAATATGGCTGATGTTAAAAATGCTACCAATGAGATCCAATCTAATCTAAATAGTCTAACAGCTAGGGTAGCTGAGACAGAGGATAGAATTAGTGATCTAGAGGACAAAGTGATAGAGAAGAAAGGTCGGGGGGGGGGCTGGAATAAACTACTTAGAAACCATGAGAACAGACTTAGGGAAATAAATGACGCCATGAAACATTCCAACGTCAGAATTATTGGAATCCCTGAGGGAGTGGAGAAAGACAGATCACTAGAAGATATAACTGAACATATTCTGGATGAAAATTTTCCAATCTGGGGAATGGAACAAGTGTTCCTGTCCTAGAGGCATTAAGGACACCCCCCAAGATCAATGAGTCTAGAAAATTACCTAGACACATCATTGTGAGATTCGTGAATTATAATTTCAGAAGAGAGGTCCTGAGGTCAGCTAGGGGGAAGAGATTCTTTATGTACAGAAGAAGACCCATCAGAATAATGTCAGACCTGTCCACAGAAACCTGGCAAGCCAGAAAGGGCTGGCATGATACATTCAGGGCACTAAATGAGAAGAACATGCAGTCAAGAATACTTTATCCAACAAGGCTGACATTCAGAATGGATGGAGAGATAAAGAACTTCCAAGACCAGCAAGGTTTAAAAGAGTATGTGGCCACCAAGCTGGCACTACAAGAAATATTAAGGCAGGTTATTTTTTTTTTAAGATTTTACTTATTTATTTGACAGAGAGAGAGAGACAGAGAGAGAGAGAGAGAGAGAGATCAAAAGTAGACAGGCAGGCAGAGAGAGAAGGGGAAGCAGGCTCCTTGCTGAGCAGAGAGCCCAGCGTGGGTCTTGATCCCAGGACCCTGAGATCATGACCTGAGCTGAGGCAGAGGCTTTAACCCACTAGCCACACAGGCGCCCCAAGGGGGGTTCTATAAAAGAAGAAAGAACCCATGAGTGACATAGAACAGAAACTTACAATCTAAAGAGACAAGGACTTCACAGGCAACATGATATCAATAAAAACTTATCTTTTAATAAGCACTCTCAATATGAACGGCCTAAATGCTCCCATAAAATGGCAAAGGGTTGCAGACTGGCTAAAATGACAGGACTCATCCATATACTGTCTACAAGAGACACATTTGGAACCTAAAGATACATCTAGACTGAAAGTGAAGGGATGGAGAACCATCTCTCATGCCAATGGGCCTCAAAAGAAAGGTGGGGAAGTGATTCTCATATCAGATGAATTAGATTTTAAGCTAAAGACTATAGCCAGAGATATAGAAGGACACTACATCATTATTAAAGGGTCTATGCTACAAGAAGATCTAACATTGTAAATATTTATTTCCCCAATATAGGAGCAGCCAACTGTATAAGCCAACTGTTAATCAAAATAAAGTCATATTGATATGAATACATTAATTGTAGGAAATCTTAACACGCCACTCTCAGTAACAGACAGATCATCAAAACAGAAAATCAATAAAGAAACAAGAGCTTTGAATGACACACTGGACCAAATGGACATCGTAGATACATACAGAACATTCCACCCTAAAACAACAGAATGCTCATTCTTCTTGAGCACACATGGAATTTTCTCCAGAATAGACCACATACTGGGTCACAAATCAGGACTCAACCGATACCAAAAGATTGAGATGATTCCCTGTATCTTCTCAGACCACAATGCTTTGAAACTGGAACTCAATCACAAGAAAAAGTTTGGAAGGAATTCAAACACTTGGAGGCTAAAGACCAACCTGCTCAAGAATGCTTGGATCAAGCAGGAAAACAAAGAACTTAAACAATTCATGGAAACTAATGAGAATGAAGACATATTGGTCCAAAACCTATGGGATATGGCAAAGGCAGTCCTAAGGGGGAAATACATAGCCATCCAAGCCTCACTCAAAAAAATTAAAAAATCCCAAATTCACCAGCTCTCTTTACACCTTAAAAAACTGGAATATCAACAACAAATCAAGCCAACCCCATGCACAAGAAGGGAAATAATTGAGATTAGAGCAGAGAGCAACGAGTTAGAAACCAGAGAAACAATAGAATGGATCAACAAAACCAGAAGTTGGTTTTTTGAAAGGATCAATAAGACTGATAATCCACTGGCCAAACTAATCCAAAAGAAAAGAGAGAGGACCCAACTTAACAAAATTATGAATGAAAGGGGAGAGATCAGAACTAACACCAAGGAAATAGAAACAATCATCAGTAATTATTATCAACAGCTATATGCCAATAAGTTAAGCAACCCAGAAGAAATGGATGCATTCCTGGAAACCCATAATCTTCCAAGACTGAAACAGGAAGAAATTGACAACCTAAATAGACCAATATCTAGTAACGAGATTGAAGCAGTGATCAAAAACCTCCCAAAAAACAAGAGTCCAGGACCTGACAGATTCCCTGGGGAATTCTACCAAACATTCAAGGAAGAAATAATACCTATTCTCCTGAAACTGTTTCAAAAAATAGAGACAGAAGGAAAACTCCCAGATCCTATGAAGCCGGCATTGCCCTAATCCCCAAACCAGGCAAAGATCCCATCAAAAAGGAGAGTTTCAAACCAATATCCCTGATGAATATGGATGCCAAGATTCTCAACAAGATCCTAGCTAATAGGATCCAACAGCACATTAAAAAGATTATTCAGGGACACCTGGGTGGCTCAGTGGGTTAAAGCCTCTGCCTTCGGCTTGGGTCATGATCTCAGAGTCCTGGGATCGAGCCCCGCATCGGGCTCTCTGCTCAGCAGGGAGTCTGCTTCCTCCTCTCTCTCTGCCTGCCTACTTGTGATCTCTCTCTGTCAAGTAAATGAAGCCTCAAAAAAAAAAAAAAAAGATTATTCACCATGACAGGTGGGATTTATCTCTGGGATGCAAGGGCAGTTCAACATTTGCAAATCAATCAATGTGATATTACAAATCAGTAAGAGAAGAGAGAAGAACCACATGGTCCTCTCAATTGATGCAGAAAAAGCATCTGACAAAACACAGTATCCATTCCTGGTTAAAATTCTTCAAAGTATAGGGATAGAAGGAACATTCCTCAACTTCATAAAAGCTATCTATGAAAAGCCCACAGCGAATATCGTTCTCAATGGGGAAAAGCTGAAAGCCTTCCATTTGAGATCAGGAACACAACAAGGATGCCCATTCTTACCACTCTTGTTTAACATAGTACTAGAAGTCCTAGCAACAGCAATCAGACAACAAAAAGAAATAAAAGGTATTCAAATTGGTAAAGAAGTGAAACTCTCTCTCTTCACAGATAACATGATACTTTATATGGAAAACCCAAAAGACCCCACCCACAAACTACTAGAACTTATATAACAATTCAGTAATATGGCGGATACAAAATCAATGCACAAAAATCAATTGCTTTCTTATACACTAACAAAAATATGGAAAGGGAAATTAGAGAATCGATTCCATTTACTATTAGCATAAAGAGCCATAAGATACCTGGGAATGAACCTAATCAAAGAAGTAAAGGATCTGTACTCATGGAGCTACAGAACACTCATGAAAGAAATTAAAGAAGACACAAAAAAGGTAGAAAAGCATTCCATGCTCATTGATCAGAAGAATAAACATTGTTAAAATGTCCATACTGCCCAGAGCAATCTATACTTTCAATGCCATCCCAATCAAAATTCCACTGGAATTTTTCAAAGGGTTGGAACAAACAATCCTAAAATTTGTATGGAACCAGAAAAGACCCCAAATTGCTAAGGAAATGTTGAAAAAGAAAAACAAAGCTGGGGACATCACGTTGCCTGATTTCAAGCTTTACTACAAAGCTGTGATCACTAAGACGGCATGGTACTGACATAAACACAGACACACAGACCAGTGGATCAGAGTAGAGAGCCCAGATATGGACCCGCCACTCTATCGTCAAATAATCTTTGAGAAAGCAGAAAAAAATATCCAGTGGAAAAAAGACGTCTCCTCAATAAATGGTGCTGGAAAAATTGGACAGCTATATTGAAGAATGAAACTTGACAGACAGTTCTCTTACACCATACACAAAGATAAACTCAAAATGGATAAAAGACCTCAACATGAGGCAGGAATCTATCAAAATCCTAGAGGAGAACATAGGCAATAATCTCTTTGACATTGGCCACAGCAATTTCTTTCAGAACATGTCTCCAAAGGCAAAGGAAACAAAAGCAAAAATGAACTTTTGGGACTTCATCAAGATAAAAAGGTTCTGCACAGCAAAGGAAATAGTCCACAAAACAAACAGGCAACCCACAGAATGGGAGAAGATATTCACAAATGACACCAAAGGTCTGATATCTAAGATCTATAAAGAACTCCTCAAACTCAACACTCACAAAACAGATAATCACGTCAAAAAATGGGCAGAAGACATGAACAGACAGTTCTCCAAAGAAGACATACAAATGATTAACAGACACATTAAAAAATGTTCACCATCATTAGCCATCAGGAAGACTCAAATCAAAATCACACTGAGATACCACCTTACACCAGTTGGAATGGCCAAATTCAACAAGATAGTAAGCAACAAATGTTGGAGAGGATGTGGAGAAAGTAGAAGCCTCTTCCACTATTGGTGGGAATTCAAGTTGGTACAGCCACTTTGGAAAA
>JAPYYJ010004282.1:0-10609 GCA_028533885.1 Nasua narica
AATGATGAATGAGGGGAAGCAGAAAAATGAGATCAAGGCATGAGGCTAAAAAGTAAGTATTCATGGATCTACTGTATTTCATCTTGTTTGTTATAACCAACTGGACATGTTAATTAATAAATCAAAATATTCTCTCATCTAACAATTTGATACAGAATGGCTAAAATTAAATAGGACAATCCAAACTGCTTAAGTATTCATGAGGCCTGAGATGGCAGTCAGCTATTTTTGTCTGGGCTTCCCACTGGTCAGTGGCTTTTGAGAGAGGCTGGGCTTGCAGGATAACATCCAACCAGGAGTCAGAACATTTTTCAAACTTTCTGCTGTCTGCTGATAGGATCACGGTGACTCACCTCCTCAGAAGACCATGTTTGACTTCCTTATGTGCCTCCTTCACCCAAAGAACTTAATTAACTCTTTTGTAGCAGTCATGACTAATGCTTGCAGCTGAGAAACTTAAGCATAGCCCGGATATTTTTAGTTGTTTTGTTCCTAAAATAAGTTTCTTTATCTAGCTGATTTTTCTATCAAAATCAAGCCTGGTGTTTTTGTACAGAATTCCTGCTCCTGTTACCTACGCAAAAATCAGAGTATTATCAGCATCATATCACGTGAAATTGCTAAGCAGCAGCACCATTTACTCCAAAGTCTACCACTCAGAATAATTACAGGGTGGAGAATCTAATTAAAATGAAAGTTACATTTTAGGAAGTAGAACGATCACTGTTCCTACAGTGCTCCGTCTTCTCGTAAGTCTCATCAATGAGAGGGAAAAAGTGACCATGAGGATGACAACAGTGGCCTGTGTGATAGCGCTGGTGGCAGTGGGGACAGTCATCACCAAACACCTACCTCTTCAGTGAAAAACGTAAGCCATCGTCACCACAACTCCATGAGCTGAGTATCCTTATAACTGGTTTTCCAAATAAACAACTTGAAGCTTAGGGAAATTCAGCAACTCGCTCAGATTAGCCAACTAAAAACTCAGTCCGATTCCAAAGCCTGTATGTTTATTTCTTTTTTTCCCCTTTTACCTCACATTGCATCTCAAAATGTCACTCATCTATTAATATTAATTTTATACATACATACACACACACTAGCTTACTCACTGTCATTCATTTGTTCAAGAAACACTTAACCAGTGTGACAGCTCTGTATCCAACCCACACCAAGCTCTTAAAAATATAAAGACAATTTGATAACTAATATGCAGTCTCGTAGGAGATCGATTCATGTAAAAACATGATGGAAATACAATTAAGTGTAATAATTATAACATTAACATTGATAATCCTAATTATTATGACAAATTTTAACTGAGCACTTAAATGGTGCCAGGCACTACTTTAGGTTCTTTATGTGTGAACTCATTTAATCCACAAAACAGCCCTATGAAATAAGCATTGTTATTTTCCATGTTTGACAGGTAGGGAAATTGGAGCACAAAGAACATGAGAAAATCACTGTGAAAGCATCAGCACCAAGGAAGCATAATTTTAATCCTTTCAACAAACATTTATAGCATGTCTCCTGGGTGGCAAACCCTGCTTGATAATTAGGAAAGGCTTCACGATAAATAAAGCATATGAGCTGATTCTTAAAGGATCACGTTTCATTTAATGAATAAGATGAAGCAGAAAAGGGCATTCGATGCCACACGGACAGCACTACAAGCAGCACTGCACATTTAATAACTGCAAGCAATCAGGTCAGTCTATCACACTGGTTTCCAAGCTCCACTGCTTTGCAAGCTCCTATTTCCCTTGCCCATGCTTTCCCCCTCACCTGGACACCTCCAATTCCCCCCACTGTCTGCTCACTCTTAGTACGTAATTTTGCTTTCCATGTCACAGGAGCTAAGCTACTGTTTGCAACCATCTAATATTCCTGCAAATAAATGGGGTAAGGTTATTGCATAAAATACTCACTTCCAGGCATTCCTCACTACCTGTGTTATTTATGCTATACACTGGTATATTCTAAATAAATCACATATCATACTGAACCATTGTACAATTTTGTGCCTTCTAAGTATTTCAAAGGTCCCAGGCTAGATAAACGTGATGAACCCAGGAATCATGGGTTGAGTAAATGTTTTTAAATACTTTATTTATTCATTTTAGAAAGTGAACAGGAGCTGGGGAGGGGCAAAGGAAGAGGGAAAGACAGAATCTCAAGTAGACTCCCCACTGAGCACAGGGCCTGATGGCGGGCTGGATCTCAGGACCCTGAGATCATGACCTGAGCCAAAATCAAACCCAGTGCTTAACCAACTGAGCCACCCAGGTACTCCAATATTTTTGTTCGTTTTTTTAAAGAAGAGCTTTATTAGATACACAAGAACAAAGAAATTTGAAATAAAAGGTTGGAGGATTAACAATTTCACCAGTCTGGTATAGACTTCTATGTCTGCAGAGAAGCCAGACAAGGAACCAACTAATGGGTCTTCCCCACTACAGAGCACATGGGATACAAACACTTGTGCCCAGTAAGGTAAGGCCGTTGAATAATCTGACCCCGGAGATGAGACCAACATTTGCATCTGCCTTGAACTGATCTCTGCAAGAATGGTTTTAGGGTCTTTTCACACACAAAAAACTGCATTGTCTAAAAGCAGATTTTTTTTCAGGATACGCTCTCTTTCTGCCCTCAAAGCCCATACACACCAATACAGACCCATCTGGGAAAGGTCCTCTCTTCCTAAGTCTAACCAAAAATGGGAGGAAAAATCCATACATATAATATTCCCTACTTTGGCCACTGCATCCCTGTAAATGGGTCTGCAGTTTTAGTGACCGGATGTCATCACTACAAAATTTAATTAGCCTCACACAAGGCAGGAAGAAGTGCTGAGAAATCTAAGTTTTGGTCCCTCCCCCCAAATTATAGGCTCTAAACCTACAACCCTAACTGCATCTTGGCTTATCTTTTGCTCTACTACAATGGAAGAAATAGCTCTCCTATTTTAAGGTCAGTCTTTCTTCCTTTGTGTAGAAGTTGTCCCATCCAACATCCTGAGAGAGCTAACACTAGAGAGTCTTCTTTATCTTCCAAATATTCCTTCTCTTTTGGCTCCTTTCCTCCAACAATTAGATATGTTAATTCTATCATCAGCTGACTAGCAAACAGCAACTTGCTTTTTATGTAAGCCAATGGACACTTTTAGTCAATGTTTTCTTCACCTTACTTGATCTCTTGCTCTTTGACACTCTGTCCCATGGATTTGTTGATTTCTCACCACCCTCTTCTTGCCTTTATAGTCACCCTTTATTTTATTTGTGAACTCTTCACTCCTTATTGATGCCTAAATAGTAATATTTCAGATGGCATGATCCTATATGTAGGAATTAGAATATCCTGTTAGGATATAGAACTATTAGAAAAAATGAATACAGTAAAGTTGCAGGATACAAAATTGTGTTTCTATACACTAACGATAGACTATCTGAAAAAGAAATTAAGAAAACAGTTCCATTTACAATAATATCAAAAAATATAATGCTTAGGAATAAACTTAACCAAGGAAGCAAAACAATGGTACACTGAAAACTACAAATTACAGATGAAAGAAATTTAAAAAGACACCAACAAACAGAAAGACATCTCTTATTCATCATCCATACTACCCAAAGTGAAATGCAGGTTTAATGCAATCCAATTGAAATCCCAATGGCATTGTTCACAGAAATAGCTAAAACAATCCTAAAATTCAAATGGAACCACAAAGACTCTGAAGAACCAAAGAAATCTTAAGAAAAACAAAGCTGGAGACACTAGGCTTTCTGATTTTAAAATATAATACAAGGCAATAGTAATGAAAATAGTATTGTATTGGCATAAAAACAGATATATAGATGAATGGAAGAGAATAGGGAGCCCAAAAACAAACCTAAGCATATATGGCATATATGATTTTTCACAGTCAAGAGTATCAAGAATACATAATAGGAAAAAGACGGTCTCTTCAAGAAATGATGCCAGGGTGGGGGAAGGGGGGGTACCCGGCTGGCTCAGTTAGAAGAAAACACTACTCTTGATCTTGGGGTCATGAGTTGGAGCCCCACACATGATTAAGTAGAGATTACTTAAATAAATAAAATTAAAACAACCACAACAAATGGTGCTGGGAAAACTAGATATCCACATGCAAAAGAAAAAAAATTGATTTTCATCCTACACCAAACACAAAAATAAATTCAAAATGGGTTAACAATTTAAATATAAGACCTGGAATTACAAAACTCTTACAAAACATAGGTGAAAGTCTTTATGACATTGGCTTGCTAACTATTTTTCTTGGATATGACATCAAAAGCCCAAACAACAAAAGTAAAATTAGACAAATGGGACCATATCAAGCTGAAAAGTTTCTTCCCAGGAAAGGAAATAATCAACAGAATGAAAAGATAATCTAATGATGGAAAAAAATTGTAAACTATATGTCTAATAATTAACAAAAATATATACGCAGAACTTCTACAACTCAATAGTAAAACAAAACAAAACAAATAACCTGCCTTTAAAATGAGCCAAGGACTTTAGCAGACATTTCTCCAAAGAAGATATATAAATGGTCAATAGGTACAAGAAACCTTGTTGAGAATCACTAATTGTCAGGGAAATGAAAATCAAAGCCACAATGATTTATTGCCTCACACATTAGGATGGCCATTACTACAACAACAATGACTATGACAACAACAACAACACACACACACACACACACACACACGCACGCACAAAACAGACCATAAAACATGTTGACCAAGATGTGGAGAAACCAGAACCTCTGTGTTGGCAGGAATGCAAGTTGTACAGCCTCTAGGAAAAGCAGTATGGAGGTTCCTCAAAAAATTAAAAATAGAACTACCCTATGATTCAGTAGCCCTGCTTCTAGGTACACATCAGCAAGAATTTAAATCAGAATCTCTAAGAAATACCTGCCCTTCCACGCTCATTGCGCATTATTCATAACAGCCAACATATGGAAATGATCTAAATATCTATCAACAGATGAAAGAAGAAAATGGGTATATATACATAATTGCTTTTGAAGGATAAAAAAACAATGAGTTTCATTTTGATAAACAGCGAGGAAAGAGCATTCCATATCTTTCCAACTTTGTAACAGTAGTTTGAAATTGCTCCGAGAGAACATGTAATTTAAAAAAAAAAAAGCATCTTATTGAAGACATATTTATGTGAATCAACTCAAATGCAGCTTGATTTTACATATAATGCATTGAAGGAAATTATATTTAATTCTGGAACAGTTCCCCCATATGGTATCTTGAAAATCCAAAGAATAGCATATGTACCTATAGTATAATATAAACTAGTTGAGTTTGCTTTAACTGCTTTGTAGCCTGTCAGTTTCCAAGTAGATAATAGTTTCATAGCAAATAACAAGCTAAGAGCTCAAACTATAACATGCTTAATTTATATTTAGACTTTATCTAATTATAAATAACCAGGCCTATGCCACTCAGTGAGGACAACACTCACCCACTTAAATTCCCTTTGAAATAAAAAAAGTTGCCATGACTGAGGTGACTTGGCAGGTTTAAAACATCTCTCGGTTCTAGTAGTTCAAACATGATTTAGGAGTACTTGAGAATCAATAAAAAGGTTTAAGACTAATCATTAGATCACTTTTTCAAATTGTATAGTAAGCACTGAGAAGAAAATTGAAAAGAGTTGAGAAGTAGTTAAGTGGGCAAATCACATACTATTAGAGTGGGCTGTGTGACTACCTTAAGAGGCATGGTTTAACTTGCTACCTGAAAGCCTTCATCTCCGACCTTTCCCTACAGGCCAGAAATGGGGAACAAAACTGTAGGTTTCTGTTAAGATGCACTTCTTAATCGGTAAGGTTAATACAGGTACATACTTTCTGACCTGTTAGCATTAATCACCAAAGCATTTTGGTGCTGGATAGCAATACCTGGGGATGGGGCAAAGATGTGAAACAACCCTCTCCAAGAGATAACCGAAAAGATAATCTCAGAACCTGAGTCCCCCTGCCACAAAGCCTTTAGGGCTTTTTTTGAAAGAGAACTCCAAAAGGACCTTGCAGGGCAGAGACCAAAGAAACATAAAGATGAGTGGATATTTGCAGATTCAAGCTAAAGCAAATGCAGTGTTTTCGTAATCCTACCTAGGGCCACAATTCTGGTTCTTGATGCTTGTCAGGATGTTCCAACTCTCTGAAACATTTCTTTGGGACTGGTTTTGTATTTACATTATAAGAAGCAGTAACAATTTCAGATGTCACTCAGTATGTTTCTTTTTCTTTTCCCAAGGTTGATAATAACAGGAATGCATAAAAGGCTATGCTAAAAACTGACTTGAAGAGGTACTAACACTGCATATTTGAATCAGAAACTAGGAAGAAATTTCAGTTAGCATGAGTTAATTTGGGGGGAATAACCACTGTACCTTGCATGGACTTCCAGTTGGCCATGTGGTCATCCTCTAAGCTACTATTAAAGGGATGGCACCAGGCTCCTTCCTTGTGCTCTTACAAACTCAAAATTATCTCTAAATTCCTGCTGTGAACTTGATGGGGAGATTAGTTCAAAAACAAGGAAGTAGAGTAGGACAGAATAGGATGAATCCTTTTCCTAGTCTACCTGCTACTTTGGGTTTTCTTTGTTTCTTCTATTCTGGATAATTATGATTGAGACAGAGGAGTAGCTCCGAAGATAGTCCCCATAAATATTAACATGTGAGACTATTTAATATCAGGACATCTAACTGGAATGAGGGAGAGTTGATGGGCTGTTTAGATCATACAGCTTTATGGAAAGTGTTCTCAGTCAGGACTTCCAGACCACTGGAAGGACTGGACATTCTGCCTGGAAAAAAGACACTCCTAGACACTCTTTAAGAGTGAGGGAGTGTCTTATGGGGTACCTGGTGGCTCAGTGGGTTAAAGCCTCTGCCTTCAGCTCAGATCATGATCTTGGGGTCCTGGGATCAAGCCCCGCATCAGGCTTTCTGCTCAGTGGGGAGCCTGCTTCTCCCTCTTTCTCTGCCTGCCTCTCTGCCTACTTGTGGTCTCTCTCTCTGCCAAATAAATAAAATCTTTAAAAAAATTCTTTAAAAAAAAAAAAAAAAGAGGGAGACTTCTGTGAGAAGACCCTGGAAACTGTAAAGAGGGTAACAGCTTTCTCAGTGAGTCCCAGAGAAGAGTTGTTATAGAGCCTCCCAAGGGCTGTGCCTCTGTCTATAAATGAACAGCCAAGGCTGTGTGAAGGTAGTTATTGTCCAGACAGCAGAAGGGACAGAACCCTCTTGGCAGTCACATTTTTACCGCAATGTGTCAAACAAATCTCATTTGCATGCGTCATGATACATAAAAGGAAGAGAAGGCCTAAGTTAGTGGGCTGGACTGTTAGTTCAATAGGCAGATGCTATCACAGTCTGTAATAATAAATTGGCAAGAGCTAAGCAAGGAAACATACTCCTCTCTGAAATATTAGCCAGAAAAATAAATGGTCCTCTACTATGATAAGTAAGAATACGGGGTAAAGTCCACCAAGAAGAGAAATCATGTCTGCTTTTTTTCAACCCACAAATAAGTAGTTATTCATAGTCTGGTTTCATGGGGTCTAAGTTACATCTCATCTATTCAACAGGGTATTATTAGACATGAGAACTCTGCAAAATCACAGCTGCTTGGCAAAGAAGTCCTCACTATTTTAATGTAAAATGTGAAGCATCTACAGGCAGAGTCAAGGGGTGTGAGAAGACATACGGTGAGGGTCAAAGTGCAGCTCCAAACACCTTCCACTTGGCAGGCTGCTGCCCCCTTTGGCAGTTAGGAATCCTATGGCAACTTGGTTTCATTACAATTTATTCTGTTTACAGCTTCCTATTCCACAGGGGAAAAGAAAGTGACAGGAAAAAGGAGGCAAGAATGGTGCCATGCTACAGCCGAGCGAACCCTGTGTACGTGAGCTAAGGTCTGAACGGAAGGAGCAGCTAAAATGGCAATCAGAAATGGTCAGACAAGAGATTTCATGGAAAAGCACAGCACAGGACATCTCCTTTCCATGGATCTCCTGTGTCTTTCTCATGCAAATCTATGTGAATCTTGAATGTTTTGTGTATGAACAGATGGATTCGTTTTTAGTGAGCTGGGAAGACTTTGAGAGTAGGGCACGTTGCATGCCTTGTAAGAAATTATTAAATTTTGGTCCACTGTTCAAGTGTGTTGAAATGGTTCCTAAAGATGTATGAATCAATGGAAAGACCAAAATGTCATCTTCAAATACTATTTATTTAGTTGAACTTCACGAATGATACTACTTTATATCCACACCCTCAATAAAGCAGAATCCTCAATAAAGCAGAATTATCCTCAATAAAGCAGAGTAAAGGTATTTTACTCTGAGGTGGAGGAAGGGTCATCTTTTCCTGTCCTGATGTATAGACCGTTGTGTGCAGGGAGGGAAGACATCCATCATCTTAGCACATTTTCTCACTAGGGACTTAAACACAAGGCTTTCATTTCTTCAGTTGGGTATTTGAACAAATTGAGCCAATCAAGCTCGCTAGTGAGAAAGAACTACAGGAGAGACTCATACTACACTGTTCACTGTTGAGATTGTATTTGAAGCAGTAGCTAAGGGGCCACTCCTCACCTATCCAAATATCCAAATATTCGAGATCGAGTGGTAGAATCAGCAGAGGAGTTCCAGTAAATGAAGGAACAAATATTCCCATCAAATTATTACAGGGCTTTGTTTTGTGATACACATTTATTACTTACGGATTCGGAAGTGAGATGTGCGGATAAGGCTAACTTCTCTCAATGTCACTGATGACAAAATTCTGGGGAAGTCAATTCTTTGAGCGTGCATGTTTACTTATCTGTCTAGTTATTTTTTTTCTTAGAGTATGTGAGATTTGTCTTAGCATTAACATGGATTAAGGTGGGTTATTATTTAAAATACTAGGTTCCCCTTCTAGTTTCTTTCTCGAACTACTGTTTCCCTCTTCTTAATTTTGTCTTGCTTTACCTACACATGGTACCCCAGGTTCTTTGTCACTGACAATCAAAAAAAAAAAAGGTGAATGTTTACAGGAGTTAGGTATTTCTTTGATCTCTTCCCCTTATCAGAGAATTAAGAAAGCAAACTGTTAAGTTTCCTTCCGAAGAAAACACTCTTGATCCAGCAATCTTTCCTTTAGGAAAGTAGAGAAAATACTGATTCACAGATCTATGTGCCCTTCAAAAATCATTCAGAAGAAAAGGAAGCAGACATACTTAAATTTGATTTTCATTAACAACTTGGAATTTTTGGAAAAAAATAAAACAAAACAACAACTATCTAAAATATGGCCTGACAATTGAGAGTCTCAGATATTCCAATTTGAGTACAGAAGGAAAAGTATTTTCTACATCAATGGGTCCCTCATACTGCACAGATGTTAGCTGTTCACTATCATGCAAAAATCAAAGATCACACTGGTAAATTCAATGCTTCATTTTCAAGCATACTATTCACCAGAGATTTTTTTTTATAGTGAATACTAGCTTTCTAATTCCTACATTTCATTCTCTCTTAATTGCTCTCAAGAGCATGACTAATTTAAAATTACCCTTCTTTGATAAAATCTTATTACTCCTAGGATGAAATACTGAAATAACTATTTTTATCAAAAATTTGTGCAATAATAAATTATTTCTATACAACAGAACAGCCTGGACTTTTCCTGTGCAGAAGCATAGCAATCAAAATCTAACATTTTATGGAAGAAACATGTTCCAAAGTGGAATTTAAAAAGCTCTAAATTTTACGTGACCTTTCCACAGTCTTAGACTCTAGAACACATAATAATTTTAGCTCCCTGATAGTGGACGAGAAATGCAGCCCTCAAAAGAGAGAGCCTTTTAAGATGTAACTCTTCAGAGCAGAGATATCTGCTCTGTTTTGGGTGCAAAAATAAAGTAATACTAATGAAAATTTTGTTTTTTGGGTGCATAGTGAGAAAACCTTATAAAATGCTTTCGTGGAGACTTAATTTTCAGTAAGCAAATATTTCCCAGTCAATGTAGAAGTTTCTTAAGCTATCAATTTTTTTTTTTTAACTCTAAGAACCCTTTCGTTCCCCTTGGAAATTTTTCTGCTGCCTGAATACTACAAAGAGAGAGAGACAGAGAATTCCCATAATAAGGAAGAATTAGTAACCACCAGCTTTGGCTTAACATTAATATATGGGTTTACTTTTTTTTTTTTTTTTGCAGGTAATAGCTGCATTCTGATGACTAAGCAGTTGATGAGTACTATAATGAAGCAGTGAATGCAAAGTCAGACAACACAATTTCCTGTTCTGTTTGTTAAAAGCTATATAACCTTGAGCAATGCCCTTTAACCTCTCTGAGCTTCAGGCTTGCAATTCAATTAGAAACTAATTTTGTTCAGATGGCCTATAATATAGTTGAAAATAAAACATGTATACACAGAAAATAAGTTAAAAACAAGAAGTATAATACTAAGGATTTGGTGACTAAGTTGAGAACAAATTTGGGAAATGAAACTTGATAACATTGTGTATGGGAAATTAAATGAAAGCCTTCCCATGAGATTTGGAAAAA